>NMUG010012768.1:0-10281 GCA_002855965.1 Monotropa hypopitys
TCTGTGCTGCTGAGATCTGTATCACGTGTGCATGTGCGATTTGTGTGCGCAATCTCTGTCACCCTGTGCCATCGGCACAGGTTATACCGATAACACGGATTGAGTGCAGAAGGCACGAATTAGTGCCGAATGCACTACTAACACCTGAACTTTCATCGTACATTTACTATTGCGCTTTCTACAATAGCTCATTTCACTACGTCTCTCATTTTTGCAATAGTTCTCTTTTGATTCATTCAAAAAAATAACTCTCTTATATCAATTAGTGAAGTGTTTCTTTTTTAGCATCCAGTTTATTTAATCACAATATTATTGCTTATTTGGTTGTGGAGCAATGCACAAAGGTATCAAGTCGAAGTAATTTTCCAAAAATTGTTTACATCTTTCCTGTTGATACAATGGATGTCATTGCCACATTAGCATCAAACACTGTTATTTTCGATACAATTTTTTATAATGTCGAAGACATGTGTCATGCATCGATGTGATGGATCAAGTGTCGAAGGCACGTGTCATGTGTCAAAGACACGGGTCAAAGTGTCGAAGGCACGTGACCACGAGTCAAGTAGGCACGAATCACATTTGAGGTCAGTGGTCGATTGCCATCAGCCAACCATTTTTGTGTTCATTGAAATTATTTTGGCTCAGTGAAATATTTTGGTTAATGTGTTGTCTCAATTTTGTTAATGTGTACCAAAAACACGGATCGAATGTCGTCATTTTAAAGTGTCGAAAGCACGAATTAGTCTCGAAGACACTACTAACACCCGAAGCTTCGTCGTACCCTTAAGTATTGTGTTGCACTTTTTATTCTTTCGCCACGTGCCATCGGCACGGGCAATACGCCAATTTTCAATCATAGACAATTATATGTGACTTTATCAAGGTGCACATTATGAGATCGTACAAGTGTCCTCCTGTCTGACGGTGCGTCCAATTCCACTACAAATATTGTGTATCCTGAGGTTTGAGTGTAGCAAGATGAATAAGTTGTACACAAAATTTGACCAATGACTTCATTCCTTTCGATGAACTTTTTGTTGCAGTAGTTTTACAAGTCTTTCTCATTTCTTATTTTACACAAATGCTTGCAACGCTATAATTGTTTTTGTATAAGAATTCGGTTAATGTTCAATTTTTATATGCAATGCTTTGGAAGCCGAAGGCATAAATAATTATTTAGTTGATGTTTTTTTCACAAATTTTGAATTATTTACTGCCTAAGGCACGCTTTAGTGCCAAAGGCATCAATCAGAGTGCCACTGAAACAGACTATCACCTTAGTGCCGAAGGCACTAACGTCGAGTATCATCGAAACAGATTATCACATTATTGCCAAAGACACTCCAAAGTGACGAAGGTACGAATCAGTGCCGAAGTCATTAATAATACCAGAAGCTTCGTCGTACCCTTAAGTATTGTGTTGCGCTTTCTATTTTTTCAACACGTGCCATCGGCACGGGCAATACACTAGTATATATACATATAGGGAACGGTTCAAGTGACCAATATTTCTTACCATCGGTTTTTTACCAATGCTTAATACAACTACTTTCGGGTCTCACTGTGATGATCCAAACCGTTAATAATGTTCAAATCGATAAAATATAGGACCCTGCAAAAATTCAACTCAATCGGATATCGGTAAATACTTAATCCAAATAATTGTACAGAAAACTAACATAAACTGTTATGCAAAATTGTCTAGATCAAACACTTACCGATATCTGATTGAACTGAATTTTTGCAGGGTCTTATATTTTATGAATTTAAACATTATTAACGGTTCAGATCATCACAATGGGACCCAAAGGTAGTTGTATTAAGTATTGGTAAAAACCGTTGGTAATAAATATTGGTCACTGTAACCGCCCCCATATATATAACACTCCCTCTCTCCCTCTCCCTCCCCCTCAAGCTGGAGAGTAAATATCAAGAAGTCTACGCTTGTCACAAAGTAACTCCAACCGTGACTTGAACAATGGTTTAGTAAACATATCGGCTAACTGGGCATTGATGGACACAAATGGAGTAGCAATTACCCTTCCAGTCAATTTCTTTCGAACAAGGCAACAATCCACTTCAATGTGTTTAGTCCTCTCGTAGAACAATGGATTGGATGTTATATGAGTCGCAGCTCGATTATCACAATACAGATTCATCGGCAATTGTGCAGGGAACCTTATCTCTTCAAGAAATGAATGTATTCATACTATCTTACATGTAGTATGAGTCATAGCTCTATACTCTGACTCAGCACTAGATCGTGCAACTAATATATGCTTCTTATTTTTTTAATTAACAAGATTTCCACCAAAAATTTTACAATAACCCGTGATCGCTCGTCTATCAGATGGTCCTCTTGTCCAATTAGAATCAGTGAAGGCTTCAACACGTAAGTGTCCACTAGCCCGATAGAACAAATCACATCCTGGATAGGCTTTGAGATACCGCACAATTCGTAGAACATGCTCCTAGTGTGAAAGACAAGGAGCGGATATGACTGACTAACCAGTCTAACTGCAAATGAGATATCTAGTCGAGTAATGGTAAGATAATACAATTTTCCAATCAAGCAACTATACTGATTAGGACTAGGTAGCAACTCCCCCAAATCAACACACAATTTGACATTATGATCCATAGGAGTGTCAACGGGCTTCGACCCCAGTAAACATGTCTCATCTAGAATGTCTAGCACATATTTCCGCGGTGACGTGTTAATCTCATCCTTAGACCGAGCTACCTCAATATCCAAAAAATGTCTTAATTTCCCCAAGTCTTTGGTATGAAACTGACGTTGTAGGAAAAGCTTCAAATCACCAATACTTTTCTCATTATCACCTGTAATAATATCATCGACATAGACAATCAATAATATTCTCCGTTGGTCAGATGTGAGATAAAAGACAGAATAATCAGAATGACAGCACTTCATGCCAAATCGCTAAATAGCGTCACTGAACTTACTAAACCAAGCTCTCAGAGATTTTTTAAGCTCATAAAGAGCTTTTCGAAGACGACATACCTTAGACAACTCCCCTTGAGCAATAAACCCACTTGGTTGCTCCATATAAACCTTCTCAAGAAGATCATCGTGCAAGAAGGTATTTTTGACATCTTGAAATAAGGGTCGATCAAGATTGGCAGCAGGAGAAATAAGAATCCGAACAGAGCCAAGTTTAGCAACTGGGGAAAAGGTTTCAGCATAATCAACACCATAAGTATGAGTATAGCCCTTCGCCAGTAGACGAGCTTTATAACGTTCAATAGTCCCATTATGATGATATTTCACAGTGAACACCCAGCGACACCCAACAGTAGTTTTTCCAAGAGGAAGAGGAACCAACGTCCAAGTCTAATTATTGTGAAGATCAGACATCTCCTCCTCCATAGTTGTCTTCCACTCAGAAATAGACAATGCATCTTGGATAGTTTTAGGAACAAAAACAAAGGACACAGAAGAAAAAGCACGAAGAGATGGAGAAAGATGATCATAGGAGACAAATTGAGCAATAGGATGAGAAATAGTACAACTACGAATACCTTTTCGGAGGGCAATGGGTAAAGATTCTGGAGATGAAACCGGATCATGCACTAGATCCCCCAACGGAAGAGAAGATGAAGCAGTGCGCGGAGCAGGCAAACTTTTTGGACGGCGAACATATACTTGCAATGGTGGAGGAAGTGGTGAAGGGCGGTAAACGCTTTCGGCAATGGTGATGTTGGTGAGGGAGAAGGTTCCCGAATACATGAGTCATACGAGGCTTTAGAAAGTGGAGTAGAACCAGCAAAAATGGAACAGACTCATGAAAAGTAACATCAGCATATACAAACTCAGGGCGAAGGGTGGTAGAATAGCACTCTTATAGCCCTTTTGAGTACGGGAATAACCCAAAACACACATTAGTTGAATTTTAGGTGTCAGTCTTAGAGAGCGACAACGCATAGGGCCCCAAATATCTGAATGCACTAAATGAAAAGAACTCAACACACGACGTTCTTCCCGAGAAGGAAAGGACACATGATGATGTTTACTGAACTCACATGCTTTGCACGGAAGCGACTCCATACAACTACACAAGGGAACAATGCATTTACGATTCTGAAGAGATGGATGGTCAAGGCAACAGTGATATTGGTAAGGGGTAACTATGGATTGAAATGCAGCAAAAGTGGGTTGGTCACCATCCAAAAAATAGTATAGGCCACCACGTTCAAAACCGCCACCAGTCTTTGTTCCCGTCTTGAGATCCGAAAAGGCACAAGAATCGGGAAAGAATGTGATTCAACAATTTAATGCTTTAGTAATTTGACTAACAGACAGAAGACTAAAAGAAAAGCGAGGAAAGAACATGTAAAACAGTATCTAAGGAAAGAGATGGACTAAAAGTAACAGAACCCAAACCAGCAATTTCTGTGGTGGAACCATCGGCCAATGTAACACGAAAAGATGTCCCAGGAGGAGGACGATCAGACAAGAGAGTAGATGTGCCAGTCATATGATCGGAAGCACCATAATCAATAATCCAAGGAGTATGTGAAGTAAGATAAGCAGAGAGAGAATCTTTCTGAGAAAGCGTAGCAGTGGAGGATGTGTGAGAAGTCTGAGTAGACCGATATTGCTAATATTGTTGATACTCTCCTCAGTCGTATCTACAAGTGTTGGATGGATCGATGGAATGGATAAATAGTAACTACATGTGAAGCGATACTGGAAGCGGACTACAAAGTACCACCCTCAGAAATTGTGACTTGATGAGTGGGCGGGCGATCATGGAGATCCCAACAATAGTCAATAGTGTGATTATCAGCATTGCACCAAGTAGAGTGACGAAGCACCCATCCACGGCCACGACCACCCCTGCTACCAACATGACCAAATTCTCAGCTTGAATCACGGCCGAAACCACAACGACTAAAACCGCCACGACTAAAGCCACAACGAGAGGTAGTGATAACCAAGGTTGAGCGATCAGAAGGTAACTGAGATGCAGAAGTAGAACCAAGGTCAAAAATAGTGGCCTGACAAAGGCGACTAAACACCTCACCAAGAGAAGGTAAAACTCGTTCTCCCAAAATCTATGAACAGACAATCATAAGTAGAAGGCAAACTGAAGAGGAAGCGAGCAACAAACATAGACTAGCGTTGCGTCTCCATAACCTGAATATTGGTAGAAATAGAATGACAAATCTTGATTTTCTCGTGCATACCACAAACTTAGCATAATAAGTTTTAAATGACTGGTCGCCCATAGTAATAGAGAAAAAGGTCTGATGAAGATTATATGTCCAGCAAAGGTTATTAATACCCGAATACATCTCTTGAGTCCGTTGTCGTACCTGCTTAGTTGTAGGTAAGAACATCAAAAGACCGCTAATATGAGGTTCCATACTATTCCATAGCTCCGTCCGAATACGAGCCTCCTCCGATTTCCATACAACAAACTTTGGGTCACTCTGAGCAAGAGGTTCAGCAGTGAGAAAGTGAGAAGACTATCCCTCAAAAAACACCTCGACAACCTTGGCCCAAAGAGCATAATTCTTATCATTCAAAAGAGATGATGTAATAGGCCTATTGTCTTGAAACCGAGAGGAACCAACAGAGAAACTAACAGTAGAAGATGGAGAAGCAAAACTAAAAGTAGAGGATGCAGAACGAGAAGTAGCCTCAGAAGCCATTTGTCTAGACAACTGAACTCAGCTAAATTAATCAGAAAACCAATCAACCAACCAATCAACCAACCAATCCCTCGCCGAACAACTATCAATACACAAGAACCAGCAGCAGGATGGTAAAAGAAATATCCAGTGACGAATACTTCCATTACCAACTAAAATACTTCAAAGAATCACATGCCTAGTAGCAGATCGGAACGAAAAAAAGGAAGAAAACAGCGAACCATAAGCAGAACAAGAGGAAAACAACAAACTAGAAGTAGAGCGGACCTTGCTGAACCACGACAAGGGTCGACAGAGGTTTGTCAAACGTCGGCAAGGCTCTCCAGACTACGGCGAGTGGTTTCCAGACAACGGTGAGAGTCGCTAGGCTACACAACAGCAAATCCGAAGTAGATCAGACCTTGTTAAACCACGACAAGGCTCGTTAGAAGTTCGTCAGACGACGGCAAGGCTCGCCAGACTACATTGAGTGATCTCCAGACGACAGCGAGGGTCACGAGACAACGGTGGAGCTATGACAAGGGTTGTGGGGCCACTGTGAGTGGTCGTGAGGCCACTGAGAGGTTCGCCAGACCACGGCAAGGGTGGCAGCTACGATATGTAGGCGACAGCTGGAGTGAGGCTAGGGTTTTGCTAAAGGATGGCTACGGTTTAGGGTTAAGATTAATAGGGTGGCTCTGATACCATAGTATAAGATGAGAGAAATGTTATTAGGGTGTTAATTTACCCTAATACTAGATAGATTTATTTATATTACCACTAAACACTTTACACAATGCAGCTTAGCAATGTGGTACAAACTAGTACTGTAATACCCATTCCTTTTTTAATAATAGAATTCATTCTTTTTGTTTGTGGTTTTTCTTGTTGTTGGAAACCTAGTGCATAATTGTTTAGGGATGCTAAGTGATGCACTTGTGAGGAATAAAAAGAGTATTATTTCTAGTCTCAAGTTATGGCATAGAAATGCATCCATATGGTTATAATTGGCCTGTGAGTTATCCTTGGTATGAATGGGTGATGTTTGAGGTTCATAATTGATATTGATAAATTCTTTAGATGATGTGCGAGTCGAATTTTATGTTTTCGGGTCCAAATGTTGATATAAGCTCTTGGGCTGAAATCGGTATCATGAGTTGTAGTTTTCCAGAAGTTGGGCAGAGTGTCGGGATATCGGTATCATGGTGGGCATGATATCGGTATCTGGGTATGTGCATAGGTTGTGGAATTTGTCCAACGGGCTGTGAAATCGATATCATGACTAGCATGATATCGGTATCAGGGTATAGGATGTGATATTGATATCATGAATTTGCATGATATAGGTATATGGGTTTGGGAAGTAACTGTGATTTTGATCAGAGGTCTGGGATACCGGTATCACGAGTTGCATGATACCGATATCTGAGTTGGGCAGGATACAAGTATCATAAGTTGTGGCATATCGGTATCACGGTATTGCAATTTTGGAAGATGGGCAGTGTGTTATGATACTGATATCATGAAGATCATAATATCGATATCTGGCAGTTTGACGGGGAAAATTCTGACTTTGGATTTTAAATGTACTGGAGGGCATTTTGGTCATTTTTATGGGCAAAGACGGTTTCTTAAGTCCCTAAATCATATTAGGGTTAGAAAAGATGTGTTTTAGCCTCCACCTATCATATCCAAACCCAGAGAGAGATAGGAGGGTGACATGAAGAGAGTGTGGGAGATCCTTTGGCCGATTGAAGGTGTAGAGCAATCCAAGAGCGTTTTTGAAGAGATTATCAGGCGTAGATCACCCTACAAGGTATTGCTTTTAGTTTTGATTTCTCTCTTAAGTTGTGTTTTTTGGTTTTTGGTGTCTCAAACCTAAGGATTGGAAGTTTTGGATTTCCATGTTATTCATGGGTATTAGAGTGGCATCATATATAAATATATATATATATATATGAGTGTGAATTCATGTGGATTTGCATGTATTGTTATAGAATCCATAAATGTTCATAAATCATACGGATCTTGGTGTAATTTGCGGATTTATGCATGTGTTGTTTGGAATTTTAAATTCATGGAGTTTGTATGTGTATTGCTTGTCTCATGATTATTGTTCGATTTACATGTTGTGCGTGTGTTATATCCATGGTTGCATGAGTTTTGGTGAACCGTTGAAATTGTATGAAAATACAGGAACTTTGAATAAAAAAATGAGTATGCATGTGAAGGTAAGATCCATAAATTATGCAAGTATTGTTGATAGAAGAATATATTCGATTGAATCGCATGATTGGGGATATTGATTTCACTTAACGGAATGAACCATAAGTGTGGATGGAACTTATGGATTATGAGTTATGTATTGTAATTTCCGTTCTTTATGTTATTGTTCAATCTTGTTCATTGTATTGACTTTGTAAGATTGTTTCCAGGAATGGAATTGGAAAATAGAGGAGCACCGAAAAAGTAAAGGGTTATTTCCTCTTAAGAGGCAAAGGCGAATGTAAGAGGTATTTTATTTCATTAGTACATTACAATTTCAATTGTTAAAGGTGGCCTATGGACATACATATTCAAAGGTGGCCTTCGGACATATATACAAAGGTGACCTTCGGGCATATATACAAAGGTGGCCTACGAGCAAATCGGATAGATGCAAAGAGGTGCGGGGGACGCCCTAATCCTATCAAAGGTGGGCTTCAACCAAATTAAAGGTGGGCTACAGCCAAAATCATTTTAAAGGTGGACTTCGGTCAAAAAAATCAAATTAAAGGTGGGCTACGTCCAAAATCATTTTAAAGGTAGATTTTTGTCAAAAGCGTTTCAAAGGTGGACTTCGGGTCAAAATATTTCAAGTTGGGCTTCGGCCAAGAGTTTTACAAGTTAGGCTACGACCTTGTTTTTGAGAAAAACTTTCCTATTTTGAAACTTGAAATTCTATATCTCACACTCTGGTTTCCTCGTGTTTACTTGGAAATCAGGTAGTAGGATTAGCGGTCCACTACGAGGCATGGAGGGCTTGTAGGATAAATCTTAGTGAGGTCCTTGGAGAGGTGTTGCTTTGTAGCAAGGCTAATATTTTCTTTCAGTTGTTGTAGCACTCTTATTAGTGTTGTTTTATGATTTAGACTTATGTTTTGGAGCACTTTAGGATTTCATCACTCGGATATTGTGGTTTTGGTATATTGTACTTGAAGTTTCTTCCGTTGTTCGTTATGAGTTTTAGTCGTGTAGCATAATGAAATGGTTGGGTTAGTAGCATTTCTCAATAAAAGAAAAGAAATTTTATTCCGCATTATTTATTAAGGTGCTTGGTTTGGGATGTTACAAGCACACACTACTAATACTACTAACATATATATATATGTACTATTCAAACAAGAAGATTATCACACGATTTGGTGGCATGTAAAATAACAAGAAGGTCAACCATAAGTTCAAAACCATGTCATTTTCCTTTATCTAGTTCAAATTGCACAATATTAAAAAAAGTCAAGATAGCAAAAACAAAGTACGCAATCTGAAGCTACATGTGATATTGTCAATAACTTAAACAGTCACAATTGTCAGAGAGAACGTTACTTATAAGCGCCTGGTAAAGTGTAACGTTTACACAAGTCCCAACCAGGCCCGACCCTATGAAAATAGGGGTCCCAGTCAAAATTGAAATGTGGGGCCCCTAAATATAATTATTATATATAAATATCACATCCAATAGTGTATTTTTCAAGTTGTCTCAGTGGTAAGGCTTTTGAGTATCTCACCAATGACATAGGTTCGAAACTCACTGTCTACTTTTTAGGCGAAAAAAGTTTTAAAGTTCAAGAAAACAGTCCCCAAGATTCGAACTCGGGCAATTTATAAGAAGGGAATGTAAGTAAACCACTAGCGCCACCGCACTTTCATGTTCAAAAATGTGTTAAGAGAAATATATAATATACGGGTTTCACTCAAATTGGGCCCTATTTTGGGCCAAAATTGGAGGGGCCTTAGGCGACGGCCTTGCCCGCCTGTGCCCAGGGCCGGTCCTGGTCCCAACCACACTTTTTTAAGAACATAACTAATTAAGAAAAATGGGCAATGGCTCGACATGAATATGTTGAATAAAAGCAAAAATGAAGTCCACATGTAAAGCCATTAAATCACAAACCTCAAAAGAACAAACAAATTTACCACACACCTGATTGACTTGATCAAGTTTGCTAATAATGTTGAGGCGCACATCAGGAAATTCATCCTTCAGAAGGGAAAGGAATATTGGCAGAAGCTGATCAATAGTTGCATCCTGCATAAACCACCAAGCCAAAGTTAAAGACATAAAACCTAAACCACTCTGTGCAAGGTTAATGGAAACACAATTCTACCTAAATAAACAATCAGAAAATGACTACCCAAATAAAACCACCCATTTTCAGCAATGTTATATAAAAAATTAACTCCTCGGATAAGCAAAGAGTTTTACGAAATGAGAGATTGCAGAGAATGTAACACATAGAATACAAGTCGGATGGATGAAGTGACAAAGTGCCTCGGGAGTGTTGTGCGAACGTAGGATACCTGAAAATTTGAATGAAAAAAATCTCCGTAGTGCTATAAGGTCAACACCATGTTATATGA
>NMUG010012769.1:0-10280 GCA_002855965.1 Monotropa hypopitys
TTAGAAGTCATATGGTGGGAGGAGCCAGAATAAAAAATCCAAGTGGAGGGTAAGATACCGGTGGTATACGAACTATGCAAGCCGGTTTGAGTAGTAGTCATAGAAACTTGTAATGATTCCTTCTGAAGTGCTGCCATAAAGAGTGAGAGCGGAGAAGACCGATGAAGGTCACTGGAGTTTGCTGGAGAAATCTTTTGGCTGGAACACCAAACTAACAGCCACCAGAGAAAGTTGAGGGCCTCCGGAGTACAGAGAGGTCCAACGAGTCAGATCAGTGGTGTAATTGGCTGCGAGAGCAGATCTGAGATAGCAAGGATTGAAACAAGCTACGACAAAGTCCGGCAAAGTGCAAATCGGTGCAGATCAGGGCAGATCTAGGCAGATCAGAAAGTGTTTGCTGTTCTGGACAGACACCGGAGGACCGACACGAATTTCCAGGGACTGGCGAGGGCTTCTCTCTGACCAGAACCAGTGCTGAATGAAGGTCACCGGAGTTTCCAGAGGTCGCCGGAAAAGTGCTGGTGGGTGTCGGAAAAGCAGATCTGAGTGTCATCAAAAGCCAGCAAGGCTCCGGCAAGGGTCGTCGTTCGTAGAGGGTGGTCCGACGAGTCTCGGATGTGATCGATTCCCACTGGGTATTGTCAGATCGAGGCTGAGAGAACAGACCAGGGGTTGCTGGAGTCGAACGGTCCAGATAGGGGGTCAACGGAGAGTAGAGAGGGCTGGATGACGGCCGACTAGGGGTGGCGAAGGTGGCCGGAGAATAGAGAAGTCTGGCGAGATTTGTCGGGGCTGCGATGGGGGGCGCCTGGGCTGTGCGGGGGTTCTAGCGGGCTGTGCGGGGGTTCTGGGCGGCGACGATGACTGGGTCGGGGTGGCGCCAGAGTTGTGCGGAGGTCCGGGTGCTGGCGGCCTGAGTTGACGGAGAACCGGGCGCTGGCGGCCTGTGCGGGTTGGGAGGCTGACGACTGGTGCGAAGAAGGTGACTGAGCTGTGCGGAGGAGGCACATGAGTTGTGCGTGGCGGGTGCGGCTACTTGCTAGGGTTACGAAGGTAACCTAGCTCTGATACCATGTTAGAAACGAAAAGGGAAAAATAAAATGCATTCCATATTGTTCTCATAATGTTTACAAAGAGTTCAAAGAGTAAATTAAATAGCCAAAACTTGGGCCAAAAAAAGGAAACAAAATAAATCAAATCCTTAAATTTAGGATAATCAAATCCTAGTCAAAGCTAATCAAAACTTAATTAAATTCTAGTCAAAGCTAATCAAAACTTAATTAAAATCCTAATGATATATACATTCACAAAAAAAACCTCTCCCGGGAGCCATAGACCGGCATCCCATGCTCTCCTTTCCGCTCACTGTATGCTCCGGTAGACCTCCGAAGAGGAGTGCCCTCCCTCCCGAAGGAGGGAGTCTCACATCTCTCTCAACCCTCTCACTACCTCTCACACCACACACTCTACAAATGAGGCAACACACACATATATAAGGCAATACAAAAAACCGTAAATACAACTTGGGCCTTGGGCCCAGCCGGCCCATAAGGGTGGATCCAATGAAACTGACCTCTTGCGCGGCAACTTTGATGACGTGGCACTGATATCATCATTGCCTGACACGTCAACGTGACCGGCTAACGTGGCACCCATTTTCTGGACCAGGACTAATGATGTGGCTATGACATGTCCGCCACGTGGCATTGACGTGGGATCGCTGGCATGGCTCGCTGATGTGACGTGTCACTGACATGGCTGCTGATGTGGCAGCTGAGTCAACTGTTCCAGAATGTTCCTGCGCGCGCATGACACGCGCACGCATGGGTCTGACGCCCTGGAACGCGGCGCCGCTTGTGGCCTCATCTGACCGCCGATGACGAGTTTGGTACCTCCGGACTCGTTTCGACGACACCAACACAACCCCGTGCTTGGATCTTCCATACGACCTCTCGACCAAAACCCGAGCAAAAACATCCCGGCCTCCGCACGCCACTTTTGACTATCGATTCCCGACTATTCCGGCGACGAAACACGATGAAAAATATACCGTTGGAATCGTCTCGACGAGACGAACAAGAACATGTGAACAAAACTTCCGTCCGAGCAACTTCGTTTTTTCCGATTCCGAACAGTGAGCTTCCGAACCGCGTTTCTGGCAACCCCGTCTTCAACCCCTCTATGATACCATTTTGTTGGATCGTTCCGGGCCACCACGCACACAACTCACACTATAAAATCGAGGAAAAACTCTGTATATGTATATATTCACACAATATACAATATACATGAAAAAACCTCTCCCATGAGCCACAGACCGGCATTCCGTGCTCAACTCTCCGCTCACCGTGTGCTCCGGCAGACATCCGAAGAGGAGCGCCCTCCCTCTCGAAGGAGGGAGTCTCACAGCTCTCTCAACCCTCTCACTACCTCTCACACCACACTCTACAAATGAGGCAACACATATATATATATAAGGCAATACAAAAAACTCTAAATACAACTTGGGCCTTGGGCCCAGTCGGCCCATAAGGGTGGATCCAACAAATGTAATGACAAAGTTTGTACAAATAGGGTATCATTTTAAAAATGTTTTGGAACATTACTATTATACTAGCAGGCTTTTTTGATACTTGGAGTGGGCGAGCACTCCAAGTATCATTACTGGGAGCTCTCTACTTGATAGATCACTAAACACTAGTATAAGCAAATGTGGTCAAATATCTTTAGTTGTTAGCAGATAAATAAACTATGACAAGAGAGGGTTTGATTAGTATGGTCTAACTTTCGAAGTGGTACAATATTTGAGCTCGGAAACTCTGTGGTATAAAGACTTCAGCTCATATCTTGCTATTTCGATACCTGACAGCATAGAGAAAAAGTATAGTTCTTTCGTGGAGAAATTGGTGAAAAATTAGATGTCGAAGTGTTTACCTGAAAAAAATCATGTGCTGTAAGCATAACACATCATACGGTCACCACAATTTGCCAATTGATGAACCCTATAGTGATTACGCGGGCAGAAGAGAAATGAAAGAATCAATTGTACTCGATATTTTTTCGGTAAGAAGAGTTTGAAGTTTTCAATGCTGATTTGATTTTCAAGCCCACAGATATGTTGTCCTGTAGAGTTTTTTTTGAAGAGATTGTCCTGTAGAGTTGGAACCCTACTTTACTGTTACCATCTTGTTTCTTATCTTAAACCGTTTTGCTTCAACATTCAAGCACCAAACATGAAAATTGAAGTGGCGTTTCTCTTCTTCCTGTCTTGGATCTTCTTTCTCGCACTGTATTTTTTAAATTGCATAAACTCTTGCCGGTTCACCTGTATACTTTATATTAGCATTGTCTTATCAAAGATTCATCTGAAAACATGGAAACATTGAACATTAATGCAGTATTGTTATTTCCTACTCTCTCTTTCAGTTTGCATTTTTTTGTCACAGACGAAGGATTGTGTACCACCACATGGAGATCTTCAAGAAGGTTGATGTCTTAGTGACCCCAACAACTGGGTATGAGAAGCTCACCTGCTTAATACAGGAACCCATACTTATTGCCTTTCTTACTGCAGTTTTTTTCCTTTATTGGGTTTCTAGCTTTATCAAAATAATCCATTTTTAGGGGTTACCATCATATGTTCGTTCTTCTTCGACTTATGTGAGCATAGAGTCATGCATATGCTCGTCAATATCATGACCAAGAATTGTTCTTTTTCCTTGTTAATTTTTTGTTCTCTATGATCATGCCTGAAAATTTTCAAAAGCAAATTCTAAGCGAGATGACGTGTTCTCTGTTTACCAGCATGACAGCGCCTATAATACCTCCTAGCGCTCTCAAATTTGGGGAGACAAACTTGCAGGTTTCAGGTAACTCGGTTATCATTATCAGCTTGCGATTTGAACATCAATATCAGAATTTGATAGTGAAATTGCCTCGAGTCAATGTTCGAGTACCAAGCGCTACGGCGCTGAAGTAATCCATATTATACTCCCAGGAAAAACTTGAACTATCTTCAACAAAAGGGTACCTATACCCGAAATGGACACGGGTGGGTAGGTAAAGAATACTTAGGGGCGCGAGACAACTCTCTCTATGAAACTCGGCAAAATATCCCCGTAACTTCGGGGGAAGGGGTGCCCCTCACAAGGTCGCAGTGACCAGGCCCGGGCAACTGCCTTCTACATTCAGTTTTGATCAGTGTAGTCAAAATCTTATTATTCACGATACGTATCATTCAATTCTACATGTTTAGAGCTAAACTTGATATGTATTCTTGAAGGCATCTTATGTTCACAATTTTATGGATGAAAAAACTGTAAGCTCTTGTGTGTTACGCTATGAACTGTGGGGTAACTTGCCATTGAGTATGCAAGAACAAATTTGATCTGTTATTAGTGCGAAATCACCTCAATGATGTTTGCTGAACTCTCTGTTGTACTTGTTTGCTACTTATATCTCTAGTTAGGTTGATGTTTTCTAGTTTACAGCATTTTCTTGGAAATATGTATGTTTGTGATCTTGTTTCAGGTAATCTCATGAGATTTATTATAGCAGCAAATCTTGTTGGACTCCCAGCCATTTCTGTCCCTGTAAGTTGCATGCATCTTTTGTTTGGTCATGCTTACCTGCATGGACTCTTTGAAACGAATGAAAGTACCCTTGTTCGAGAATGGCTCTTGTTTGTTTTTCATTCATATATAGAAAATTCCAATTTCCAGGTTGGGTACAATAAGCAAGGCCTGCCAATAGGTTTACAACTAATAGGCCGTCCATGGGCTGAAGCTTCAATCTTGCGTTTGGCTGCTGCAGTAGAGGTATCTATCACTGTACACACTCATTTTTAGGCTCTCTGTATGTAATACTGTGGTGTCCTGCTGTCTCGGTCTCTGTCTGGCTGCTGGGATGGCTGGAAAGAACTCTTGGATAGGAGATGAATGAAACTCTGGAAGAAGGAATGTGTTAGATTGTATTAGATTAGGTGCTATTTGTCATATTCTTTGTACATAAGGGTATTCTGGTCATTTGTATATTAGGGTAGTATATATCCTTGTATTGTACAAAACAAGTGGAGAAGAAATGTTAATTGCTCACTTGTTCTCTCTCTCTCTAAGTTTGAACATGGTATTAGAGCAACTCGCTAAACCCTAGCCGCCACCTCCATTCGTCCACCATTTTTCCGGCAGCATCGCCAGTCCCTCTGGAGACCAAACCGTCCCACCGACGTCGCATGTCCCTCCAGCGACCTCCTTGGTATAGCGTTTTTCTGGTCGTCAACTTTTTTGTCCGACCATTTTTTGGTCCTCGTCCTTCGCAGACCATCGCGACCTTGTGGGACTTTGTCGTTTGTTGCCATCGCGCTCCTTGTGACCATCGTCGAGCATCTCCGAGCATCACCGACCTTCGCCGTTGAATCCAGTCCCTTTTTCGGCCATCGACGACTTCCAGAATCTCTGGTTGGTATTTGTTGATTATCTCATCGGCTGTTAATTTTCTCTCCCCTCATATTTTTGGGTATCCCGTACTATCTCATCCCGTACTATCGGTTGTTGGGTATCACGTTGGTTGTTTTTTTCTCCCATCTCTGGTTGGTACAATGATTATCTCATCATTGTTGTAATTTTCTGTCCCTCATAATTTGCTTGTTCCGGTAGTATTTGTGTTTTGTCTTCCAATATGACAGAGGAGTATCCATTTTCAATCGAAAAAACTGGACAATCTAGTACAAACAGTGGTATGAGATATAGTCCAATCCTTGACAACACTCTGATGGATATTTGCCGTGTGAAGTTAGATAGTTTTAAACTACCTACTTTGGTCGCATGCTTTTACCTTGGCTATCACCACTAAGGGTCTTTTACACTTCCTCACTGAAAATGTGGTGAAACCCACAAATGGACCAGACCTTACAAAATCGACTAATCATAACGCCTTGGTATTGGCATGGCTGTTTAATTCCATGTCTCCTACTATTCAGAATAGTTTTATGTATCTTGATACGCCAAAGCAGGTTTGGGATGCCGTGACAGAGACTTACTCTCAGAAAGGGAATGACGCCCAAATTTTCGAGTTAAGAAAGAAACTTAAGGCTCTGGTACAAAACAATCGACCTCTCGATGAATACTATGCAGAGATAATGGGACTTTGCCAAAAACTTGATTTTTATCAAAGTTATCGGCCTGTGTGTGCTAGTGATGTTGCTTCCTTCCAACAAATGGTTGGGAAAGATCGCGTTTATGACTTTATGGAAGGTCTTGATGTGGTTTATGATCAACACCGTGGACATGTATTGAGTCGTATTCTCTTTCCCTATCTTGTAGAGGCTTATGCAAGTATTCAACAGGAGGAGACTTGAAGGAATTCTATGGCTCTTTCCTTGACGACACCTATCTTAGATCATTCTACTTTATTATCCATTCCTTCTCCACAGGATGGTAAGACAGGTCAGAACCCATTAAAGAACAAAGATAGTAACAAAGATAGTTCGGTTGATCGAGTGTCACTCCAATATGACTATTGTGATAAAACCGGCCATACCAGGGAATACGATTTGAAGTTGCATGGTAAACCTAACTCACTGGGATGCAGGGGTGGTCACAGGGGTGGTTCTGTTCGCTGTCATGCAAATGTCCTAGAGTCTGCTAGTGACTTTGTGATGCTAGTGGTATGTTTTCTCCCGAAGAGATGCAAGCTCTCAGGCGGTTAATGAATAACCAAGGCCCTTCACCTTCTACTGCTTCAAACTTTGCCAACTCGGGTATACAAGCTAATTGTTGAAATTATTGAATGTTGTATATTCTTCTCTCAAGGAGGAATTATTTATAGACTGAACACAATCGAAAATAAGGAAAGTAAAATCAAATCAAATCTTCTCTAATTATCCTACCTACGTAATTTGGCTAATTGATTATATACCTTAATTACAATCTATCTAATTGATACACATTAAGATATTGATTGATACAGAATCTTCCTAATATCTTCCCAACTGATACAGATTACCATATTCTTCAACACTCTCCCTCAAGCTGGAGCGTATACATCGTATACTCCAAGCTTGCAACAAATAGAGTCAATAGAAGCTTTGGGAAGAGCCTTCGTAAAAATGTCAGCAAGTTGAGAGCCGAAAGGAACAAACGGAGTGCAAATTTCTTTAGACTCCACTTTTGATCGAATAAAATGACAATCAACTTCGATGTGTTTGGTCCTCTTGTGAAAAACTGGATTGTTAGCAATATGGATAGCTGCTTGATTATCGCAATATAATGGAGTGGGATCATGAACTGGAATCCCAAATTCACGTAGAAGAGTACGCAACCAAGTCAATTCGCATGTGGTATGAGCTATTGCTCTATATTCTGCCTCAGCGCTAGAGCGAGCTACGACTGACTGTTTCTTACTTTTCCATGTCACAAGATTTCCACCTATAAAAGTGCAATATGCAGTGGTAGAACGACGATCAGCAGGAGATCCAGCCCAGTCAGCATCTGTATATCCTTCTATACGAAGATGTCCAGAAGCTCTATAGAGAAGCCCACGGCCAGGAGCATTTTTAAGATATTTTAATATACGAACAACAGCCTCCATATGAGGGACACGTGGAGAGGTCATAAATTGACTGACAACACTGACTGCATAGGAGATATCAGGACGAGTGATAGTGAGGTACCCACAAGTCTCCGATACAACTCAGGGTCATCAATCAACTCACCATCATTAGGCATAAGTTTAAGATTGGTCTCGATGGGAGTAGTAACTGGTTTAGAACCAAGATATCCAGTATCTCTCAAGAGACCGAGAGTATATTTCCGCTGAGATAGACTGATAGCTGCTTTAGAACGAGCAACTTCAATACCAAGAAAATACCGAAGCTTGCCTAGATCCTTGGTGAGGAAACTAGAACAAAGGTGTCGAATCAACACTTGAATTCCAATACTATCACTCCCAGTGATGACAATATCATCCACATATACCACAAGACTCACAATACCATGAGTGGTCCTTTTAAAGAATACCGAATGATCAGCTTGACTTTGAGTCATACCATAAGAGACGACGGTGCTACTGAATTTGCTGAACCAAGCCCAGGGAGATTGTTTGAGGCCATAAATAGATTTGCGAAGATGACACACAGACTCCCCCTTGGACTCAAAACCGGGAGGTTGAGCCATATAAATAGTCTCTGAGAGTTTGCCATGAAGAAATGCATTTTTAACATCCAGTTGATGAAGAGGCCAGTCAAGATTAGCTGCAAGAGAGATAATAATGCGAACAGAGTTGAGTTTGGCAACGGGAGAGAAAGTCTCAGTATAATCGAGCCCATAGGTTTGAGTGAATCCCTTTACCGCAAGACGAGGTTTTAGTCGATCAACAGTACCATCAGGGTTGTGTTTAACGGTAAATACCCAACGACAACCAACAATGTGGGCTCCAGAAGGCTTGGTAACTAGATCCCAAGTATGATTCAATAATAGAGCGTGCATCTTTTCTTCCATAGCAGAACGCCATCCCGGATGAGAAAGAGCCTCCTGATAAGACTTAGGAATACTAACAGAAGACAGAGACGCAGAAAAAGCACGAAACGAGGGAGATAAATGGTCATAAGTCACAAATTGTGAAATAGGATGAGAGGTACAAGAACGAATACCTTTCTGTTGAGCAATGGGACGATCAAGATCAGGATTTTGTAGACGCTAAAGAAGATGTTGGGGGTACAGAAGATGGAGCTGTAGGAACCACATGTGGAGTAACAGCAGAAGAACGACAAACATAGACCTGTGTAATTGGCGGTCGGGCAGCAAGCTCAAGGAGGCAAGGAGACTGATCAAGATTAGTCAATATAGGTGGTTGAATCTGTCCACCTTCAACTGAAAAATATGGGACTGTCTCAAAGAATGTGACGTCGGCACTGACAAAGTATTTCGTAATACATGACTGTAACACTTGTATCATTTTTGAGTCCGAGAGTATCCAAGAAAAATACATTTGTAAGATCGAGGATCGAGCTTATCACGTCCTGGAGATAAGTTATGAACAAACGAAACACATCCAAAGAGTTTTGGGGGAAGAATATAAAGGTCATTATCAGGAAACATGACTTGATACGGAATTTTACCATCCAAAACTCGAGAAGGTGTTCTATTGATGAAATAATTAGCAGTAAGAATACCATATCCCCAAAAAGATTTTGGAACGTGCATGTGAAGCATGAGAGCCCGAGCTACAGCTAAAATTGGCCCATTTTTTTGTTCTGCAACTGCATTTTGTTGGGGAGTGGTGACACAAGTAGTTTGATGGGTAATACCATGAGTTTCATTGAACTGTGTAAACTGATGAGACAAATACTCTTGGGCGTTATCAGTTATCAAAATATGTATTTTAGCATTGAACTGATTAACAATTTCAACATGGAATTTTGAAAAGACAGAATATTTGTGACCTATCTTTGAGAAGATATACCCAGGTTAAACGAGAGAAATCATCAATGAAAGTAACGAAATAGCAAGCACCACATAGGCCTGTAGTGCGAGAAGGTCCCCAAATGTCTGAATGAACTAAAGCAAAAGGTTGTGAAGATGGAGATTCAGGGCATAAAGAAAAAGAAACTCTGTGGTGTTTACTGAGTTCGCATGTATCATAATTGAAACGAGAAAAGTTAGGTAAATTTGGAACTATCTTTCGAAGGTTGGCAGAAGACGGATGCCCAAGACGACAATGCCACTGATATGGCGTGATAGTAGAATGTAGAGCAGAGGACCCACAAGAGATGATTGGTTGTGACTGATCCTTCTCCTGGAGGTAATACAGACCATTCTTCTCATACCCCAAACCAATTATCATCTGCGTCTTCAGATCCTGAAATTCACAACGAGAAGGATAGAAAAGAATAGAACAATGGTGAGTATGAGATAATTTATGAATGGAAATGAGATTAAAAGGGAACTGTGGCAAATATAAGACAGACCGAAAAACAGGACCAGATGAAGAATATGTACCAATGCCGCGAACGAGAACTTTAGAACCATCAACAATTGTAACATAAGAAGGAATGGAAGGAATAATAACATTAGTTAAAAGAGATAAGTCGCATGTCATATGATCAGACGCACCAGGATCGAGAATCCAAAGAGTGTTATGGGTATGAGAAGAGGAGTGAAGATTGGTGATACCTGAGGCGACATGAGGCATAGAGGAAGAAAAGGATGTGTTGGCTCTTTGAACCATAGAATCATACTCACGCTTAGATATAGTAATCTGAGCAGGAGCAAGGGTAGATAGCT
>NMUG010012770.1:0-10279 GCA_002855965.1 Monotropa hypopitys
GACGGCAACACGTGATATGGCATTTTAGGGCGAAGACGTCTTTATGTTCTTCTCGTACGCGACAACGGAGCCGGCAGAGCCAAGCATGTGTCGAATTCTAACGAGGAGAAAGACATAAAATAACGAATTCTTTAAACAGATATAAGTTATAAAGCTGTAAAGACGAATAATTAACAAATAAAAGCAATTTTATTGCTATATCTGTATAATTCCGGGAGCAACTTCTAAAGATAACTTATTCAAAATATAGTAAGGCATAGTGTCGGACAAGGCCGATCGACTAATGGCGAACTATAAATTTAGAAGACTACCAAGAGTCTCCGAAGAATGACCGAGACAAAACGGCAATTTACCGTGTAAAAATAGAACCGAATTTGAAAGAAAATTCCGGGAGGCTTTGGTATCAGAGGTTGAATTGAGCTTGAAAAGGGTTATTGTCGATTTTCTGGTCTGGATTGCTGCTGAGCTGAATTTCTTTATATAAGCATAAATGTCGCAACTATAGTTGCGACATTGTTGCTTCTGGGCTTCGCGAGCTGACACGTGTCCCCTGAGCTGGACTTGATATTTTGGGAACCTTCCTAGGTCGGCTGGGGTTGATATTTTTCGGAAAATTAAATAAAAATTAAATAAAAATACATTTAAAATTACAAAAATATCCCAGAGTTCTGATCTTGGTCCGAAACCTTCGTTTACGCTTGACCGGACCCTCGGAGAACTCTGACTTTCACATTTTAAATCGGATATTCACGATCGCTGTGTTGGATCACGAATATAGCAAATATCTCGGGCCTGATTCGGACACTTCCCGGAAAAATCCTGAAATACGCCTCTGATATCCTACCTGATTTGAAAAGCGTTTGGTGCACCTCCTGGACTGCTCGACTCCCAGAAAATCCGTTCCGTAGGGAATGTCAGATTTTGAACATGAGGTCCGTGCAAAATACGTTCGTTGATTTCCGAGGCCGGCTGACCGCTGCATGGAAATCTGACCATATTGATGTTTATCCTTAACTGAATTCTGGTACTGGATCGGATGAAGTCAGTTTTTATACCGGGTTCTCTGTGATGTGATTATCTTCGATATTCTCCTCAGAAGAAAAATTTCGGACGCTCGTGTAGGATTTTGCTTGTGCCGGTCCGTTTGACTGTTCGGATGCAGTTTCTGTGTCGTCTTTTTGAAATTTGTTTCGGTAGATGTATCGAAATAGATTTCTGAGACAGGTAAGTGTTCCTCAACACTTGGCCGTTGCGGTTTGACTGTTTCAAGATTTTTGACTGACGTCGGGGCTGTTTGCGAGAGGTCGGAACATTCCAGATGTGCGTGCGGGTACTGAAAAATGTCGTGTTGCTGATTTCTGAACTTTCTGGGGGGGGGGTGAGCCAAAATTTGGGTATCAACAATCATTCTGACCGAAGCAGATTGTGCTCGGCAGAAGTCAGCCATTCTTTGACTTCAATCAGCTCGGCAACAACTCTGGTTGTTTGGGAAAGTAGCCCAAGATCTCTTAAACAACCCTCCGGTCATTTTCGACCAATTATCAGACTAAAACCATAACTTGAAGTCTATGTTTTGATTCTGATCAGATAGTGTCCGGACCGTAGTATGGCAGTGCAGCAAACTAGCCGACCGGCTGTATTTCAGCTCGGCAATTACTTGACCGACCTAGTATTTGAAGGTCAGCTCAACCTAAGAAGGTTGACACCCCTAGAAAGGCTTGCAACTCCTTGGAAGAGTTAACCTTGGTTTTTGTTTAATCTGCCTGGACCATGGCAGTGCGGCAGTAAGCCTCTGGCTAAAATATACCTTAGGCAGTCACACTCTTGTAAGACCAGTAGTGTTCGGTCAGTGAGCTTTCGGCCAACTCAAGTCTCTGGCAGACTTGAGCCTTCAGCCATATCAGTTCGGCAGTTTATGTTTGAGGCAGAATTCCTTGTTTAAAAACTAAGTTGTAAATTTTATCTAGATTTGGACTAGTTGAAGAAGAAGGAGAAATAGAAGCCTAAGGATCCTATTCAGGTGAATCTCTATATACTGTTCTACTCGCACTTTTTCAGTGCATTTCTTTTGGAATTATATTTATGGTTAGTAAACCCGAAACGATATGTTATTTTCAAAAGAAGTTTTTGAAAGAATGGGTCATACACAAATTCTTTTACCATGGATGAACAAATTGAAAAACTGTTTTATGAAATTCCATACGACAAGGATTTATAATAAATTAAAGGGAAAAAGAAATTGGAATGGAGATGAAACGGAAATAAGGTGCTCATACGACAAAAGCATGGATATGAGCCTATGATTGATATGCTTATACGACAGAAGCATAAGGCCTCGAAAATGCTTATACGACAGAAGCATAAGGCCTCGAAAATGCTTATACGACAAAAGCATAAGACATGATATTGGGAATCAATATGCTTATACGACACAAGCATAATGCTATTATACGCTTATACGACACAAGCGGAAGCATGAATGTGAAAAGTATGAATGCTCATACAACAGGGGCAACATAATGAAAAGTAAATGGCTAAACTTTAAAACGATACACTATGAAATGCAGGTTGGCATGAAATCAAAGCAAAGGAAAATTTGTTACAAAGCATTGTTATCAGCCTTCGAGCCATATTTGCTTGTGAAACTAATCTTGCAGGGAATATTGTGAATCCATGAAACTTGTACTGCAGCATGTAGAAATTCACTCTAGCTTTATAGCTTATGCGTTTTCTAAAAACATTTTCAGGTCAGAATGAAGATTGATGTGGCAAACATATGTTTAGAGATGTTTTGGAGATCTAATTATTCTACCTTTTGATGTATTGGCTATCTTTGAAGCCTTATGATGTAATCCTGGGAAATAAATGAGAACATCTATATCACTGCTCTGATTTTTGTTCACACGCTTCCGCATATTTATATTGTTAAGAAATTCTTTAACTCTTTTATCTAGGCCTTTGGCGAGCTTGCTCGTTGGCCGGTCATGGACTCATTCCGAGATCGGGATGGGTTGTGACAGTATTTGAGGGGGCAAATACCCCGGAGGTGGCGGAAGAATGGCTAAAGAAAGTAGAGTTAGTGTTAGACACTATGGGTATTGAGGGAGAGCAGAGAGTAATTTTGGCAACTTTTCTATTTACAGGTGAAGCGAGGAGTTGGTGGAATGCTTTTAAAAGGCAAGAGGTGGCACCGGCACTTGGAGTTGAGCCGGCTGCCCCAAGAGCTATCACTTGGGATAGGTTTGTGCAAGGGTTCAACAATAAGTTCTACCCGGATAGTTTTCAATTTGGACAGGAGGCAGCTTTCTCGAACTTAAAGCAAGGGAATATGTCTGTCGATGATTATGAGGCGAGATTCACTGCATTATCTAGATAGGCACCGTATATGGTTAGTACGGAGGATTTGAAGTGTAGGCGTTTTAGAATGGGCTTGGCACTTGGAGTGGCCTCGAGGTTGTTGTCATTTAGAGAGAGAGATTATTCGGACCTTGTGGATATGGAATCAAGAATGTGGAATGATATTCAGGAGTATCGTGAAAAGAGGGAGTCTCATAAAAAGGCGAGGTTTGATAATAGTGGAAAATCTGGAGGTAGTAATTTCAAGAGTGGGGAGCAGAGATCGAGGTTTGATAAGGGGAGGAGTGGTGGAGGAAGTAGAACCCAAGGAGGTAATTGGAGTGGAAATCAGGAGAGGAGTGTGAACCAACAGTCGGGATCCAATGTCAGGGTTTTTGCTAGGAAATGTTTTAAGTGTGAATCGTCGGACCATATTGCGAGGGATTGTACTTTGGGAAACAATGGGCTGAAATGTTTCAAGTGTGGAAGCATGGGGCACAAAGCTATACAATGTATTGAGCAGCAAAATCAGTTACCCGTTCAGTCTGTGGAAAGCGCAGCAGGGGGTGCTAGCAAGGGTGCAGCGGGATAGTCTACTCACGGCAGAGTGTTTTCATTGGATAGGCAGACGGTTCAAGCAAATCCGGACATGGTGACAGGTATGATTCGTGTATCTACTTTATATGCACGATTCCTTATTGATTCTGGAGCTACACATTCTTTTGTTATCACTTCTTTTGGTTCACGTATGGGTATAGAAGTGACACCCTTAGACCACACTTTGCTTGTGTCAACACCAATGGGAAATGTAGTAGAACTTGAGTCATTTTATCCGGATTGTGAAGTTTGGGTTAGTAATGAACCCTTGTCAAATTTGATTCCACTTGAGATGTTAGATTTGGATGTGATTTTGGGGATGGATTTCTTAGCTACACATTTTGCCGTTATCGATTGTGTCAGTAAGGAAGTCTTATTTCGTATTCTGGGTAGGTCTGATTTGAAAATCTATGGGGATAGTGTGAAATTGCCTAGACGTGTCATTTCATCCCTGAAGGCTACGTCTTTGTTGAATAAGGAATGTGAAAGGTTTTTAGCCTATGTAATTGACTCAGAGAAGGGAGAGGGTAATGTTGAGGATATGCCTATTGTAAAAGAATTTCATGACGTTTTTTTCGGAAGAGTTACCGGGGGTGGTTCCGATTAGAGAAATAGAGTTCACAATTGAGTTGGTTCCGGGTACTAGTCCTATATCTATTGCCCCTTATAGGATGGCACCTGCCGAGTTATACGAGTTGAAAATGCAGTTGAAGGAGTTGCTTGATAAGGGATTTTTTAGGCCTAATGTGTCGCCTTGGGGAGCCCCTGTTTTATTCGTGAAAAAGAAGGATGGTTCGATGAGAATGTGCATAGATTATAGGCAGTTGAACAAAGTCACTATGAGAAACAAATATCCATTGCCTAGAATTGATGATCTTTTTGACCAACTTCAGGGAGCCTCGGTGTTTTCAAAAATTGACTTGAGATCCGGCTACCACCAATTGAAAGTTTGAGGTTGTGATGTAGCGAAAACGGCTTTCCGTACTAGATATGGTCACTACGAGTTTGTAGTCATCCCTTTTGGGTTGACGAATGCACCGGCGGTGTTTATGGATTTGATAAATAGGGTATTTCAATACTATTTAGACTCTTTTGTTATAGTATTCATTGATGAAATTTTGGTGTATTCGAGGACTAGAGAGGAACACAAAGAACACTTGAGATTAGTCTTGCAGAAGTTGAGGGAAAAATAATTGTATGGAAAACTGAACAAGTGCGAATTTTGGCTTGATCGAGTGGTCTTCTTGGGCCACGTCATCTCGAGCGAAGGTATTTGTGTAGACCATAAAAAGATTGAGGCGGTTGTGAATTGGGAGAGGCCTACTAGTGTGACTGAAATCCGTAATTTCTTGGGATTAGTGGGTTATTACAGACAGTTTATTGAAAAAATTTGTCTACTCCTATGCCATTGACGATGCTTACTAGAAAGGGAGTCAAATTTGTGTGGTCGGAAGAGTGTGAGAACAGTTTTCGGGCCTTGAAAGAGAAATTAGTCTCGGCACCTATCTTGACTATTCTGGAGGGGACTGATGATTTGATGATTTATAGTGATGCGTCCCTCTGTGGCTTGGGGTGTGTGTTGATGCAACGAGGGAAAGTCATAGCTTATGCTTCAAGGCAATTGAAAAACCATGAGTGTAATTACCCTACACACGATTTAGAGTTAGCAATGGTAGTTTTTGCACTAAAACTTTGGAGGCATTATCTATATGGGGTGATTTGTGAGATTTTTACCGACCATCAAAGTTTACAGTATTTATTCACTCAGAAGGATTTAAATTTGAGACAACGTAGGTGGATGGAGCTAATTAAAGATTATGATTGTATGATTCACTATCATCCGGGAAAAGCTAATGTAGTGGCTGATGCGTTGAGTAGAAAGACTGTGAGCAAAGTAGCATGTTTGACTTGTGCTAGAGTTGAAAATTTTTCAGATTTGAGAAGTACGAGTGTTGAATTGTCTTGGGGTTCAAATGAGGCTTTGTTAGCAAATCTTGTGGTGAGGTCACTATTTATGGATCAAATTAGAGAGGGCCAAAAGACTGATGTGTTTCTAGAGATGATCCGACAACAAATTCTATTGGGAGAAGAGTCAGAGTTTAGCATCCGTGGGGATGGTATGTCGATGTTTGGGAATCGGGTTTGTGTGCTGGAGGATGTGGAACTTAGAAAGAATATTCTTGAAGAGGGTCATAGTTCGAAATTTTCTATGCATCCGGGGTCGACAAAGATGTATCGTGACTTGAGGGAGAATTATTGGTGGAAGGGGTTGAAGAGGGATATAGCCGATTTTGTTGCTAGGTGTCTTATTTGTCAAAGGTTGAAGATTGAACACCAAAGACCGGGAGGGTTGGTACAGAGTTTGCCAATACCGGAGTGGAAATGGGAGCACGTCACCATAGATTTTGTTGTGGGTTTGCCTAAGTTTAAGGGGAACTTTGATTCTATTTGGGTTGTAGTGGACCGTTTGATGAAGTCTGCTCACTTTCTTCCAATAAGGGTTACTTTTTCTACGGATCAGTATGCTAGGGTCTATATAGATGAGATCATTAGATTACATGGAGCACCGATGTCGATTGTCAGTGATAGAGACTTTAAGTTTACATCGAGGTTTTGGGCGAGTTTACAGCAGGCTCTTGGTACGTCGTTGAGGTTTAGCACCGCTTTTCATCCTCAAACGGATGGACAGTCGGAGAGGACTATCCAAACACTTGAGGACATGTTGAGGTCTTGTGTTCTAGACTTTTCTAGAGGTTGGGAGAACTATTTGCCATTGATCGAGTTTGCGTACAACAATAGAATTTAGAGTAGTATTGGCATGGCCCCATTTGAAGTATTGTATGGTAGGAGGTGTCGAATACCACTTTGTTGGAGTGAGGTGGGTGAGCATCAAGTGTTGGGGCCGGAATTGGTTCAAGTAGCTTCAGAAGGGGTCAAGCTCATAAGGGAAAGCTTACGGGTTGCACAAAGTCGTCAGAAAAGTTACGCGGATAATAGTCATTGAGGGTTGGAATTTGAGGTTGGGGATTATGTGTTTTTGCGAGTCTCGCCATAGAAGGGTGTTGTTCGGTTTAAAGGAAAAGGGAAATTATCACCGAGCTACATTGGGCCATATGAGGTTGTGTATAAAGTGGGAGCAACAACTTATCATTTAGCTTTACCTGTGACGCCCCGACCCAAATTACAAACTTAATTTACATTAGCGGAAGCATTTACATATGAAACATACTTTATTACATAAACAACAGAAAGGAAGTATATCAAATACAAAACCCGACTATCTAGGAATGTCGTGTGCCAAAAATATATACAGGACCAAATAAAAACAAAGCAAACTGTTTTACAAACTACTATCTACAACCCTTTCTTCTATCCTTGACTCGTAGTGGACCAACATCTATCCTTCCAAAAACCTGGAATTCCAAAGGAAAACCAGAGTGGGAGAGATACGAGACTGAAATAAGAAATCAGAAGATACTATTTGCAATAACATTTTAAAACAACCAAACACGATATAAACAAACTATTAAGGTACAAAAAGTGTGCATTCCATCAAGTCAAAGTTAGTTGCCTCTAAATTTCTAAGTCACAACAAAAGGGGTGCCACGAGTCATCCGAGAGATCACAAAGTAGTCAAATGGGCACAGGCCATCTGAGAGATCACAAAGAAGTCAGATGGGTTTTACAAATATCCGAGAGATCACAAAGCAGTCGGATAGGCACAATTGCATCCAAGGGATCACAAAGTAGTTGGATGATGTCATAAAGACCAAAACACCCGAAAGATCACAAAGCATTCGGATGATGTCACAAAGACAGTGTCAAGTCCTATTTCATATTCTACCATATTTTCTAGATGTTTGTGTTAGTTTCAATGCAACAACAACCAATAGAGTACGAAGCTATAACAAGACTTCTCAACCAATAACAAATCGAAACAATTGATTTGACAGTGAACAATGTACCAACTAATAATATCAACTAATAAACAAATTTCAGAATAGTATCAAACCAACTCACCAAAATACTTTAGAGTTTGATTATTTAACTTTGGGACTCTTTCCCTTTCTTTGCACTTCCTCCTACAAAATAACTTTATTATTAAATAGCAACAATAATATTATAAATTGAATAACATTATTTAAATGTCAAATATAATCTTAGAATTCTGCCCAAGAGGACCGCAACCGGTTCCCCTCCATTACCCGCAACCGGTTCCGAGTTGTGCAACCGGTTACCAAAACCAGTCGCAACCGGTTACCAAATACACTATGCGCTACCGGTTCCGCTTGTAAAGACGCAACCGGTTGCACACTGCGCAGAACGAAAGTGCAGAGTGAACTGTTCATTCATCGTTTTTGTCCAAAATCAAAAACAGAGGTTTACCCAGAGTCGCAAATACAACATTTCAATTTCACAATATGTTCAATTAACTCTCCTACAGGCCATAAAACATGTAATATACTACCAATTTTAAACTCAAAACCTACTTAAATCACAACTAAATTTCCAATCGATGCACATCCTAAAATTATAAACAAAGAACCCTGGCCATGAATTAAAATCGGGAAGAACTTGTCTTTGAACACAAATTAATAATGAAATACAATAAATTTCAGTGTTCTTACCAACTATTTTGATCCTACGACTCGATTTCCTCTTCAACTGCTTACAATCAAAACCCTTCTCTCGTTCTTCCTCTCACCCTCGTTCTCCCGGCCCTCTTCTCACACACTCACACACAGCTAAATTTGAATCAATGAGAATGACAAGAAACAGTGCTTGAATCAATTTTTACGCAAGATACAAAAGTCTAATTAAATGCATAGGTCAAAATCCACCTCCTCGCCTGATACGACAAACCCAATCTTTGCACAGCAATACTGTCATGCGCAACCGGTTTCACCATAAATACGCGCAACCGGTTCCCCACATGCACACACTACCGGTTACGCGAGTTACAGTCCCCTATAACCTCACAATGCGCTACCGGTTACGCCCCATTGTGGCGCTACCGGTTGCGCCTCCAGCGAAATCAATTCCTGGGCCAAATGGCAGAGAGTTCACTTTCAAACTTTCAAAAAAAAATTCTAACTCCTAATCTTACATTTCTGAATTTAAAAGTTTTAGTTAAAACAAAATTTCAATGTTCAAACCAACATTAACCTATTTAAAAGATGTATTTTCGAAACCGGGTGTTACAACACTTCCCCTCTTAAGAGATTTCGTCCTCGAAATCTCAAAGATTCACAAACTAATTCTATATCTCCTCAAACCAACCTTTAGTGAGCCGCTTCTACGATAGCATCCAGGTAATTAACTTCTAAGTTCACCACTCGCACTCCCGAAGTACACGTTTCTCCTTTTACACTAAAATTTCGATACGACATTATGTTATCAAAATTCAATATCTAAACCAATATTCAACGATAACCATTCATTAACTACAAATTACAAAATACCTGTTTCCGGTTCTGATGGTGTTGACTCATTCCTCCAGTTCATGTTAAATACTCTTGAAGGTTGAAGTGTTTCCTTTGTTTTGCTTACCACTGCGCTTCCGGATGACGATTGTGCTGAAGTTTGGTTCCTAGGGCATCGTGACATCATATGACCTGTTTGCCGACAGGTATAACATCTTGTTCCTCCTTGAGTAGCTTGACAATCTCGCACTATATGATCAGTAGATCCACACCCAAAACATCGTCGAACAGTTCTTTGCGTGCCATCTCCACTTTGACTTCCACTTCTTATTTGTGTTCTAGGTCCACTAGTAGTTGATCCCCTAGAATTCTGACTCTCAATTCTTCTTCTCTTAGCATACTCCTTACGTATCTCACTAATAATAAAATTGCTCTCCACCTTCCTTGCCATATCCACAAGATCTGTATAATTGGTTTCTCTGTATGACATTAGCATCATTACCATTTCATGCTTCAAACCATTCCTGAATCGGCGGCATTTCTTATCATCCGTGTCCACCATGTAAGTAGCATACCTCGATAACGCTGCAAACTTCTCCTCGTATTGTGATACCGTCATCTTATCTTGCATCAAATGAGCAAAAGCTACTTCTTGATTGATTCTATAACTTGCTGGACAGAATTGATCATTAAAAGCCTGAGTGAATCTCTCCCATGTTATGATTTGTGGTTCTATCGGTGTCACATTGGGTAGTGGTGACATCAGTTGTCTTTTCATGTTCTCCCACCAATTTCTAGTTGACCCTTTAAAAGTAAATGTTGCCAAGATTACCTTTTGCTCCGTAGTAACCTGCATTGCATCCAACACCCTTTCAACATTCTTCAACCAGTCCTCTGCTCTTGCTGGATCCGTGATTCCCTCA
>NMUG010012771.1:0-10279 GCA_002855965.1 Monotropa hypopitys
AATGACGTCTATGTCCCAGGCTGAGAAAGGCCAGGGAGAGACCATGACTTGTAGCTCTTTGGGCGGCGCGCGTAGAACGTCCCCATGAATTTGACATTTATGGCACTTCTTGACATACTTAATACAATTGGCTTCCATTGTCATCCAATAGTATCTAGTACGCAAGATTTTCCGAGCTAACGTATGGCCGCTTATGTGTGGACCGCAAGTTTCTTCATGTATTTCTGTCATCAAGTCGTTGGCCATACAAGCATCTACACAGCGCAGAGGACCGTGCATAGATCGTTTGAAGAGTATCTCGCCGCATAAGAAGAATTGGGCTGCTAATCGTCTGAGAGTCTTTTGGTCATTGGTTGCAGCGCCTTCGGAAAATGCCCCGGTTTGCATGAAGACTTTGATATCATAGTACCACGGTTGGCCATCTCTTTCATCGGTGATTAGGGCATAATAGGCAGGGGAATCTTTAAGTTGGATCTGTATGACAGGAATGTTTTTTTCTCATCTGAGAAATGTATGGCAGCTGCGAGAGTTGCTAAAGTGTCTGCAAATGAGTTTGCAGCTCTTGAAACGTGAATGAACTCAATTTGTTTGAACTTGGCCCAGAGCTTTTTGACCTTCTGATGATGGGGAATCAGCTTTGGATCTCTGGTCTGAAAAGTTTCTGGTGATGGGCGAAGATGTCCTGGTATGCTTGAAGTAGCTCTATAAACCCGACCTTTTGGTATGCATCTAGATGGATTCCGATTTTGACTTCCTTAGGTGTCTCTACAGTCCCCAAATTAATGGTTTCTGTTTCCTCGACATTAGGAGTTTGCCGATTTCAAAATTTTCTACCATTTCTCGGATCTCATATGGGACTTCGTAGTTAGCATTGTCGTCGACGTCTATCCCCATCAGATCAAAATCTATTTCAGTGTTTGAAGTCGTACTTTCTCAGTGCTAAGATTGTTCGATCATTTGAGTCAAAGGGACAAATTTTAGGATTCCTGGAAAAACAGTGATGATTTTTTTAGTCAATATTTTGGCCTTGATTATTTTGACAGAGACAAATAAATGAACAGAATACACAAAGCTTTTTATTAATAAACACGACGAGATAACAAAAAACATGATTCACACAAAGGGAAAGAACACAAACTTTATTTAACAGAAATGGAAATACAAAAGACAAGAGCCAATCCCGCCATGGTTTACCGAAACACACGGGCTTTCTTCATTGGGGAGGACGTCCAATTATGCACCTTTTTGCCTGGATAGGCTGGGCAGATAGTATCCTGCATGTTAGGATTTGGAGATGGTAGGTCGATAGCGGCGATTTGTAATTCGCCGAAAATCTGAGATAAACCTTGATCATCATCATCTGGTGAGGGATCTTCGGAAATTATGTTAATTGTTGGTCGGTTTGGAAGCAGATTGGTGGTGACATTAGGAGACATCTTGGCATCTTCCAGGTTTATGACGCCAGCTTCAATAAGATCTTGCACTTTATGCCTCAAGGTCCGGCATTTCTCTGTTTCATGAGCCAACTGATTTGAGTGGAAGGCACACTGCAGATCACTTCGGAAGTTTTGAGGAAGGGGGTTAGGTAACTGATGTGATGGAATGGGGGTTATATACCCGAATGATAGAAGACGCTGATATACTTCCGTCATGGGAATAGATAGTGGAGTAAAATTTCTTTTCCTGCATGGATTTGACTCTGGACTGTTTGATAGATTCTTAGGAAGGACCTTTGGTGATGTTGGATGCTGATTTGGAAATGGAGGAGATGAGTGATATGGAGATAACTCATATGGACTAGTTTTTCTGGGAGTTTGAAATTGAGGGTATGAATAGGACGACCCATCATAGGTTTGAAAGGGAGAAGTTTGAAACAAATTGGAAGATGAGGGGGCTGCCCCAATGTTTGATCGGGAAAAACTTTCCCTGGTCCTAACAGATGATTGTGAGAGGGAAGACTGCAATTGGGTTAGTTGGCTGAGTAGAACCTGGTTCATAATTTTGAGATCCCGGTTTTCTTTCTGAAGTGCCCCGAGTTCGGCCCAGAAGACAGTTTCGGGCTTGTTACCACAGTATGCGCAGTATTGTTCCATTGCCATCGTTTGAGCGAGAAATGAGTGATTCTCCTTTGCGGAGTTTGCAGGCAATCTGAGTTAGCTGTGTTGTTATCTGTACAACAACACTAAGCTCAGATCAGTACACAAGGAAAGCTCTCTAGGGATACTGGAGACATATGGACTTCTTTTGAATTTATAACTCGGGACATGCTCCGGATATGAAATCTGGAGCATTATCTCGGGTTGTAAATTTTGGAGAAACTGAAATGATAAATCCATAGTCTAATCTTGACCAGTATTCCTAGAGACATTATCTATATTTTTTTTGGAAAATCTTTTTGTATTTAACAGCATGTATATAAGGATTCCCTTCAAAAATGAATATGTTCCCCTAATAATAGCAATAGGGTCTTGGTTTATGACTCTTTTTTTGGATTTTCTATATGCAAGATGAAGCTATAAAGTGGATAGGTTTCAAAGGTTCCCAAATTTTCAGACCTCCGGCCCTCGAAGGGTACCATCTTCGAGTCGGTGATTTGGTTGGAGTGCCTCATTTAGACCACGGACTTTTTAGGGTCGCGCAGCTTACTGTTGGGCCCCCGATGGGTTGATAGGGACAGCTTCCATTTTGGGCGGTCATGACCTCCACCCAAAACAGGTGATGATGCAAATGATGTATGAAAAACTTGCAATGCAGTAAAAGTAAATTTTTTTTGAAAATTGAAGGGAATCCTTTTTGCAACATATGAATACATAAATAAATAACAAGCGCATTGGCGTAGCAAAATATTTTCAGCGAAGAGATTTTTTTTAGCGAAGCGCGCCACCTGTAATGCCCCTGAAAAGGATAAACACAATGTACATCAGTAATATTGGCCGAGAGATGATTGATTTTTGAGTTGGAAGAAAATTTATTTTTGAAAATTTTAGGAAGCTTAAATCCTCACGTCCCCAACAGAATCGCCAGCTGTCGCGCCGGGAAAATTCTTCCACCTCCCTTCTTCATTTCCGCTCGATGTTTTCAGGGGTCGCGTTTCTGGATGGAATACTTTGAATTTTTGGGGTTTAATGCGACGTTTGAAAATGATTTTGATAGTGGTTGGACTTACTTGATTTTAAAAATGTTCAGACTTAATAATGATTTTATAATTGCCAAGGCAATATATATCCTATTATTAATCTGTTTTTCAGAATCGCCACTCGGCATAGAGTTATGGTGTGCCAAGTCACCGGTTTTATTAAGAAAATGGTGGTCTGTGAAATCAGAAAATCGGGTTCGGAGATTTGGTTATAAATGGGGAAGGTGTTAGGCACCCCATTCGCCCTTTCGGTACTTCCTTTCCAAAAATAAACTTTCTTCTAATTTAAAATCAATGATTTCTCGGCCAAGAGAAATAAACATAAACTGATGCTTGAATTCAAAAGGGATTTACAGATGGGCAACGCCTTGATTTTGTTTTTGAGATTTTATGAAAAGAATTTAAAGAATGAATTGAACTTTGATCTTTTTGATGGTTTTTGCATTTTTGAGTCGGACGGAGGTTCGACAGTGTTTTATTAAAAGAATGATTCTGTTATTGATTTTTGGGAATTCCAGAAGAATATCGAGTGACCCGGTACGAACCGATTCTCGAGATATTCTTCCGATCCAAATTGATCAGTTACTGCAAGTTTTCACTAAACAATGCGAATCAAGGAATTGAATTTTTGATTTAAAATGTTTTATTTTATTTGAGAAAAGAGATTACTCTTATTTTTGGAAATTCCAAAGGAATATCAAATGACCCGGTATGACCCGATTCATAAGGTATTCTTTCGATCCAAATCGACCAGCTACTGCAAGATTTCACTAAACGATACGAATCAAGGAATTTGATTTTGGAATGATATTTTCTTTACGTTACAATAAGAGAAATGATTTTCTTGGATTTTGGGAAATCTCAAAAGAGGTCGAATGACCCGGTGTTTACCGATTCATAAGACACTCTTTTTGATCCAAATCGGTCAGCTACTGCAAGTTTTTGCTGAACGATACGAATCGAGAGACTTCTTTTGTTTTTATGCTTTTTTTAAGTGTTTTTCCTTTTCTTTTATAAATTAAAAAGTGAAGTGTTTAAGAAGGAGAAGGAGAAAACGGATCTAAGTATGCACATATATATATATATATATACATTTATAAACACGTATAACGGGATAGAATATTATATATAAGTCGTGTCGGAACGTTTCCAAAACGGACGGCTTATATACAATATACCGACAATGTCAGATTTAGAAATACAAAATAGAAATGAAACAAGACGACTTTGGTTTTCCCCTTTACAAACTTCAAGAAATGAAAGATTGACTTTTAACGACATGTCGCGATTGTAAGCCAAAAATTCATAAGTCGATTTCTGTAAATTCAAATTCTGATTTATTCAAGGAAATAAATGTTCCAAGATCTCTAGTTATTTGACGGAACAGCCGATAGGCATAGCCATACGCGAGGCCGAGATATCATTTAACCGAGATCTTTGAAGATCATTTCTTTGAATAAAGAAGAAAAATGGAAAAGAAGCCAATAACATGTTTTTGGTATTTTTAAGGCGAAGACGTATTTACGTTCTCGTACGTGATGTCGAAGCAGGCGTAGCCTAGCATGCGTCAAATTCTAACGAGGAGAAAGACGCAAATGGTCGTCTTCTTTATTATATATGTTTATATATATAGATAAAAGAAACGTTTTCGATAGTTTTCTCGCCGAAGATATCGGAGTAGGCATAGCCGTACAAATGCCGATATTTGGGATATACTATGAAAACGAATCTTCTTCGCTTTGACGTTTACATCGCAGCAGTGAAAATAAAAAGAAGAAAAGAGAAAATAAAAAGAAGAAAAGATAACAAAACTGTTTTCTTTATATCATTACCTTGTTTATAATTACAATTCCGGGAGTTCGAATTTCTAACGGTAAATTCCGTAAACTATAATAAAGTATAGTATCGAAACCGAAGTCGATACTAATACTAGACTATAGGATGAAACGTCTATACCGAGAAAAGGACTCAAATGAAAAAGAGAAAATGAAAGATGTTTTAGAATTTTCGGCAGAGGTTCGGCTGCGTTTGGTTGGTTTTGGGATTTTCGGGTAGAGTTTTGGTGGTTTTTGAAGGTTTGAATTTGATGGGGATGATTTTTGGTTGCTGGATTTTCACTTGGGAATGAAAGTTTGTTCAAGAACAAGTGTTGTTCTTGAAGGAAAGGAGGTGGTAGGGCTTGGAAATTGAGTTAGGGATTTTTGGAATGGTTTTTGATAAGGGTTTTGGATTTTGGGGAGCTTCTGCCCGGAATGTATTTGGGTTTGAGAGAGATTGTTTGCAATGGAATGGCCAAAGGTCCTCTCCCAAGACGGGAGAGGTTTTTTTTTATAAAAATTGGCATATCGCATCTATAGATGCGACATGTTCAAAAAACGTTTTTTTATTGGGAAGTGCGCAACAAAGGAGATTTGGTGATTTGGATTGAGTGTTGGAGTGGAATTGAGGTCAAATCAATCGCCGAAAATTTAAAATGAAATAAAATTAAAATGAAAAAGAATTTCCAAAGTCTTCTCGGGTTCAGAAATCGATCCGGACATTTGATATGCGCTTGCTAGGCCCTATACTCGGCTCCGTCTCTGAAAATTTGAAGTAGATATTTGCGATGCTTGAATTAAATCATGAATTTAGAAATTATCACGGGATTATTCCGGCCACTTTTCTGAAATTCTTTGGAAACCGGCCTTTCTGCTCTGACCGAGAGAGGATGCTGCGCCTTGAACTGCTTTTTATCCATCGATTGCATTTATCAGTAAATGTTCGCCTCTTCAAATGCTGCTCATGAAAATTATGTTTGTTCAATTCTGACGTCGGCTTATCGTCGCGGTAAAAATGAACGGCGCGACGTTTCGACTGAATTCTGAATTTTGCTCGGATGGATTCAATTTTTGTGCAGACTTCTCAGTAACGAAATTGCCGTCGACTTTCCATTCCTAAACATGTTTTCGGATGCTCGTGCGAAATTCTGCTGATTCCGGAGCATGAAGCATGCAAAGAGGATTTTTGTCGGCTGTTCGGTTACTGTTCGTCTTGTTCCTCTGGTCGGATTGAAATTCTGACTTCGGATAAATGTTCCTACACATTTTATCGGTGTTTGCTCACTACTGCATTGTCGCTGGCCACTATCGGCACTGTTTACGGGAAGTCCTAACATCCCGGAATTGTGTCTGGATTTGTTCGGAGGCTGATTTAACCATTTTGTTGACTTTTGAGGTTGAGTCAAAATTGGGTATCAACAGCTAGTAATAATCATTCTAAGTAAAGAGGATCATGTTAATAATTATTGCCCTTGTACACTTATAAATAGTGGTATTGCTAAAAGTACGTATCTTGGAAAATGAATTTAGATTACATTGAAGATGGCACTTGTGGTAGAATATTCTATGTGAATCCTTAGAGGTTAATGACTAGTCGTAGAGGGAATTTCACACCCTTCATACATTGACTATTACTTGGACTCACTTACGTAGTAGACATTGAGTAGGATGGACAGTCCCTTGGAGTTGTCCCCCTCCTTGGGCGTAGACTTGTAATAAGGTGAAAATCATGATTCTGATTTAGTCATCATTGAATCAAGAAATAGAACCATATGAATAAGATAAGGGTAAAAGCATGTAAGACTTGGAAGAAGTGTAAATGGGAATAAATGTAAGTTAATGCTTATATTAGTTTCTTTCGTGTTTTAATGCAAGTTATTCCCTCATGTTATTTAATCTCTTGTTAGTAATATATTTAGATGTCATATCTAACAAACTCTGGATTTCTTTGCTTGTGTTTTTCTTTTCTTTTGGCTTGGAAATCCAGGATTTGGAGGCTTGAGGATCGGGTCCACTATGGTCAGGCTTGGAGAAGTGGTAGCCCCTTTCAGTGGACTTGGCAGTTTATAACAGGTAGTTGTGTTGGCTAGTTTTGATAGCCTTTTGTTATGGTTAGTTGTGTATCCTGTTAGGCTTATTCAGTTGTGGTAGTTACTTTACTTTTTAGGCAGTGTAGCCTTGTACTTGTTGTTGTTAGTAGGTGTTAGAGTTGTTATATTTTGGGATTAGTGAGATGTAGTCTTCCGCTGTACTAGAAACTTTATCTTGGTGCCTTGTTGTGAGGTGATGTTTTATATTGAAGATTATAAGGCCTTTTATTAATTGTATCTTGTGGTGAGTGTATATCTTGAGGTTTTAATTATCAAGACTTGGGATTTTGATTTGGAGGTTCTCTTTGTAACGTTTCCCCGCTCGATAATTGTTTTAAATTAAATGATTATTGGGACGGGGCGTTACATTTTGACTATGTTCTTTGAGTGCGGCAGTGCGTGTTCTGGCTCCACCTCTTCTTAAATACTCCTCAACAATGTCGTCTGCATCATCCTCCCCAGGTAGGAAAGAATTTGACCTCGAATGAAGTATGTCCTCCTCCTCCGAGCTATCACCATGGTACAGCCAGAGATGCTTGCCATTAAAAACATCTGAGATAGTGAGGTGGCTGGGATGCCTCAGCCTGTAGGCATTGGTGTTAATCTTCTCAATAATTTCATATGGGCCAATCTTTCGGGTTGCAGGTTTTTGTCATGGATTATGAACTCAAACTTAAACAGGTGCATTGCTTTCCAAATATTTCAAAAGTACACCAACATAATTTCTTATTAAAATTCATACACTGAACGGATATCGTAGCTCAATTATATAGAAATCGAATCATGCAGAAACGTAAACGTATTGATATCATTATCTGAGGTTCTTATATCAAAATGGTTCTTTTCTTATTTACTGTGATATGTCATCCTAAAATAGATATTATACTCCCGAGCATCCCTGGGTAGATTAGCTAGACATCTGATGCATAATCTAGTACAAAAGGATAGTACACTAGACTTTATCCCTTGGAGTATGGCCAAGTCACAAGGTGTTGTACCCCTGTTGAGTGGGATATCCCATAAACAGAGTGATGGTGCATACTAGATTCCAAAGTATGTTCATATCCATGGAATTTTTAAAACATAAAATGAAACAATCCCTCAGAAAAGAGGTACGGTTTACAAACAAACCAAAAAATCCTTGTAACATGTAAATTGTCACTCACTTTAACTTAAGGGTCTATACGAAAAATAAGGAAATCTAATTAATATTAATAAAATTCTTAAAATCCATATTTATTCATTTCCTTATTAACTTTCCCGATAAATTTTAAATCCTTTGATAGACCTTAATTAAATTCCTAATTTCAATTTCAGTTAACCTTAATTAGATTAATTTAGGGTTTTCTTAACATTTCCTTTTATTTCCTAACTTTTACCACAATTTCCCCCTAACTGGTATCCACATCGGTATACCACCGATATAGGGATTGTTATGCTCTCGGGTTTGAATCCTGGGCCAAAACATTTATAAGGGGATGGTAGGCTACTGGTATGCCGACCGACATACTGGTCGAGCAGAATGCAATCCTGGACTAGTTTTCTTGAGTTTTTGGCTCAGGGTATCCATTTTTGGACACCTAGATCAGTTTGTAATAGGTTTATATCTATCCTAAGGCCCTCTATATCATCCATTATACATACATAACTATAAATATAAATTAAAATCTTCAAAGATCCTCCTTAAACATAAATTTCCGTGTCTTCCTTCCTCTATGGATTTCCATGCAGGTTTTATTGTTTATCTTTATTCCTGGTATGATAAGGGAGTAGAGAGAATGTTCTTACCTTAGTTTCGGCATCCGTTGGAGCTCCAAAAGATTTGGTTTTCCTCTCTGATCCCTCCTCCTTCTCCCTCCTCTCCCTTTCTTTTCTCTCTTTTCTCTCTCTCTCTCTCTCTTGCAAATGATGGATACGGTGTAAGAATTCTATTTTGTGAAGAAGGTTTTGGAATTCACTATGGTGTGGTAGTCCATACCATAGTTATGGTAATCTATGGTCCATACTAAATTTTAGGTTTTAGAATTTTATAATCCCCTTTCTTTTGATAATTTCCTAAAATTAATTCGTATTTCCAAAAAAATCCTAAAATTTTGCCAATAATTCTTTCTTAATTATCCGCACCTAATAGAAATTTTTAATTTCATAATTCTTAATTTGGATAATAAATATTTTTAGCAGTAATAAACATATTTACAGAAGATTTAAAATTCAAGATATTATATTCTCCCCAACTTAAAGAAGTTTGGTCCCCAAACTTAAATTACCTAATCAGATGCATAACTCTGGATATATAGCTCGTATCTAGGACTCTTCTTCTCAGGTAGCCTCACCTCAACGTTGGTTGTCCCACCAGATCTTCACCAATGGGATGGTCTTGTTACATAGAATCTTTTTCTTCCAGTCAATAACTCATAATGGCTGCTCATCATAGGATAGATCGGGTTAGATCTGAATAGGAATGCTTGGAAGGATATCCCGGGTAGGAACAATAAGATATCGTCGCTATATAAAAAAGTGGAAGACATCGTGGGCAAATGATAGCTCTGGTGTCCAATAAATCTGGAATTCAACTTACCTCTCTATCCAAATTAAGAAATACCTTTCATTGGCAATAATTTTAAAAGTACCTGATCCCCCACTTAAAATTCTTCCAGTCAATAACTCATAATGGAATTTGGTATGCATGATAATTTTTGAAAACATTTCAATGCGAGGTTGGTGTGCGCACATATATGCGAGTGACGAGATTTTGGGGACGAAATCTTTTTAAGTAGGGGAGAGTTGTAATACCCGTCCTGGATAAAAATAATTTTTATAATTATTAAAAATAAGTTCGAAAATTTTTATGCGAGTTAAGAAAAATAAATCAGTCACGTTGGTATTTTTTTAGAATTTTCGGAAATATTTAAGTATTTTAAATCATGTTATTAGATAATTAAAGGAAAAGGGGACTTTGATGTAATTTCTTGTAAGTCTAATGGAAGATGGTGTAATTTTGTGTAAAGACTCCATGGATGAGAAAATCCTCCCGTAGGTTTTGTAAGGATCAAAACAATACTTGGAAATACATAAATTCATGGGATTAAACCTTGGAACTTAATGGTGTGGGGGTTTCAAAATCATTAAATTGAAGGAGTATTGAAGAAGGAGTTACACAACCATGTTGGGAGTTATACACATAGATGTAAGGATTCCAAAAGTCATCGTTAAAAACGTATTGGAAATTTCACAAT
>NMUG010012772.1:0-10280 GCA_002855965.1 Monotropa hypopitys
TTCATTCCAAATACATTCCAACTTGTCGAAGTGGGCAAATTACAGTAGAATTGGTAGTAATAAAGTGCACTGTAACTTTTTACAGTGCATTGATTTGAAACAAGTTAGAATGATCAAGTATTTGCATAAAGTATTTTTCATGATCTATACAAAATATGTACATTGAACAACAAAATCATTTGAAAAACATGATATTCACCAAATAATTTGTTTAAAAACTATACAAAGTATATGAAAACAAATGTTCGGCTGTAAAATCTATTAAACTAAAATTTCAAATTTCATTGAAATTTGACCAACTCTTCCATCTCCTTTTCTTTCTCGAATGTCCACGATTTGACTGGATGCGATATGAAATGTTTAAGTAGCCGAGCTCTCATCATTAGGGATTGAGTCTTGTTCATTGAATCTGGTACAACCTGATGTTCAACGAGTTTACTTATATTGTAGCATACGACAATCCCACAGTCAACTCTGCACATTTGTAATAACAAGTTAGGAGAGCGAATGTAAAAATCACATATATGGTTATTGTTTTCAGAAATTATATACTTACGAGTCAGCAATCTGTTGTGGTGCATTCTCAATATATCGTACAGTCTTCTTAATTGTCAGAGCTGAGTTGTTATTGTAAGTTGTGTTGAATATATCCGCAAGAACACGAGACTGCGAATTAAAAGATTGTTCACATGTTTTACTGATTATACATTTAACATAAAAATTTCATTTAATACACAATCTTACCATTTTACAACATGATTTGTAGTGGATGTCTAAATTTTGTCTCTTGCAGAGTGAATTATAAAAGGACCAGCTTCCTTCAGCAAGATCAAGAACAAGCATTGTCCAATGATTGTCCATGATATGTGGAAAAATCAATTTGCTGTATACGGAAGGGTCTGGTATGATTTTCTTCACCATTGCAGTCACATCCACACTAACTTTATCTGCAATTGAATACTGTGTACAGAATAAATGACTTAGTATACTTTGCATGTAATTAAAAAAATTTACAGAGAAATATATACTTACCAAAAATAGAGCATTGAAGACCAACATGATTTATTTTGGGAGAACCTAGCTGTAGTGAGAAGGTTGTCGCATCATTCTTGGCAGTTGGATTATTCAAACAATCAATGAAAGCATCCAATACCTTTCAGTGCAAAATAGAGTGAATGAACTTAGTAATTGTATATTATGAATAATTGATAAAATAAATCTAATTAAATTTTTACATGATTTGATATTGCATCATCATCTCGAATTTCACACATATCTTCAAAGAAGAGTAGACAGTGATCTCTAGAGCCAGACCAAATTATACTACTGCATTGTAAAGAAAGAAATTTTGTTAGTAATATGTACTACACAACACCAAATTACATCTAAACTTACTAAATAAAATTGTAACTTTTATAAAATTAGTAAATAAAGCAATACAAGTTACAAAAAATACATTTTAACTTATGAAAACTACTAAGTTACAGTGCAATTTGACTAAGTTACAGTCCACTTTGAATGAGTTACAGTGCAAATTTACAGTTCTAACTTGTTTAATGTGCACTGTAACTTGTTGAAAGTAAGAACAAATTACACTTGGTCATTTGACCAAGTAATTACCAAGGGTAACTTCTTCAACTGACAAATCACGGTTGATTGCAATAAGTCACAGTTGATGGAATCAAGTTACAGTGGTCTATCGAACAAGTTATAGTTAATTGCAACAAGTTACAGTGATCAATCGAACAAGTTACAGTTGATTGCAACAAGTTACAGTTGTATAAATTGTAAATATTACAAGTTATATTGCATTTTAACGAATTTCACTTGACTGTAACAAGTTAGGAATTGATTGCAACAAGTTACAGTGGTCAACTGAACAAGTTACAGTTGATTGATACAAGTTACAATGGTCAATTCAACATCAAATTTCGCAGTGTAACTTGTACAATTGACAAAATATAATTGATTACAAAAGGTTGCAACAAGTTACAGTGCTAAATTGAACAAGTTACAGTGGTCAATTGACCAAATAACTTCCCACTGTAAGCTGTTCAATTGACCAAGTAAGAACAAACTATATTTGATCAAATCACCAAGTAAAAACAAACTACATTTGGTTAATTGACAAGTAAGTAATTCATCAAGTAAGAACAAACTACATTTGGTCAATGGAACAAGTTACAGTGCTAAGATACTCTTGATTCGAACAAGTTACAGTGGTCAATTGAGAAGTTACAGTTGATTTGGAATAAGTTACAGTGGACTTGAAACTTGTAAAAATTAACTTAAACTGTAAAATTACAGCTGTAAGTAGTTCAAAATATACTTGAAAAAATTAAAGTGCAAATATATAACACTATTCAACTAATAACAAGCATTGTAACTTGTATAAATCTATAGCAATATCACTATTTGAACAATGCGATGTAAGTGTAAATTTACAAACCTGACATGAAATTGGAAAACATTATAAAAAAATGTGTTAGTATACCTCTTTGTTGCACTTGACCACATGTTGTCAAGAAGGTCTTTGCAAGATTCGTCAACATAGTCAAGTACAAAATGTCGGGGCTTTCTCGTTTTTCGGTTCTTTTGGTGCATTTTCAAACTCTTTGAAATTCCCAGCATCTGATTCCTTCAACTTTCTGACATTCTTCTTTGGTTTATCGAAAACAAAATCAGCAGGTTTTTTTGTTTTAGCCCTGTCATTCCTCCCGTTAAATCTTCTGACTATTGATCATGGTGTAACTTTTTCTTGGCAGATTCAGCTTGTGTCACTTCGTAAACTTTCTGCTCAATAGCAAATTCTTGTGTGACTTCATGTACCTTTGTCTCAACACATGTTGACACCACATCATCATGAGGAAAGAGAACGGCTTGATATTTCTCAATCGTTTCCTTATTTTTCTTATCCAAAATGTCACATTTTGCCATTTCTTTGGTCATCTTGATATTCTCATTAGTGAGATAATGAATCTTCTGTTTGAGCTCATCAACCAATTTCGCACTTTCGGCATCTGCATTTTCATTTTCTTTTTTCATCTCAATATTCAATAACTTACTCTCTTCATACTGTACTGTAACATCAACAATCTGCTATTTGAGCACATTAACCAATTTCACACTTTCGGCATCTGTATTTTCCTTTTCTTTCTCTTCATACTGTCTTGTACTTTGTTCTTGCAAGAGAATCAAGATTTGATCTTTCTCTGTCAATTTACAAGATAACCGAGCACATTTCTCCTCAAGACTCTCATTGCACACCCTCATCTCATCAATATGTTTTTGAAGACTAAGAATTGATTCCAATAATTCACGTTGTTTCATTTCATACTTCATTGTAAGATCATCAATTATCGTCATTCGATTCTGTTCTGCAACTACAATATCCTCCTTTTCCCTTTTCAAACCCTCAATCATCCTCATTGTTGATTCATTAAGCATCTTTAACTCTTCAATTTCCATCTGCAGATCAATATTTTTTTGCTTAAGTTGGGAATCTATGCCAAAGTTCTCTAATTCAGTAATAACAACATCCCTCAATGTATCCCCTGCAATTGTTGTTCCGTCCGATGAAACAGGTATCTCAACAGATTCATGTGGTATTGATGGTTGAACTTCCATATCAAGTGTTATTGAATCAAGTCCAACAAATTATTCAACAGACTTATCAACACTTAAGTCTTGAACAGAACACACAAGTTCTTCAGCTGCTTCACCAGTGTACAAGGTAATTTCTACTGATGTTCTATTCAATTCCACATCACATACCTATTACAAAACAAAAAAAGAGAGGTAAAATTATATCAAAAAATTGTACAAACAACTTACAAGTGCCAATTGAGCAAGGTACATGGTCAATTGACCACTACGCAACAAGTTACATGGGCAACTGAAAAAGTTACAGGTCTTAATCAAACAAGTTACAGTGGATTGTTGACCATGTAACTTGTTGCAACAGTTGGAATTGAGTGCAACATGATATGAGAAGATGTCTTTCGTTATCAACTGAACAAGTAACTTGCTCAATTGGCCTAAATTAATTTTGTAAATGCTCAATTGAACAAGTTACAGTGCTCAAATTTAATAAGCAACTTGTTGAGACAATATTCAATTGATGTAGTTAAAGTGCAACAAGCTATATCGTCAATTGAACAAGTTACAGTGATTAATTGAACAAGTTACAGTGGTCAAATGAATAAGTTACAGTGGTCAATTGAGCAAGTTACAGTGATCAATTGAACAAGTTACAGTGCATATTGACAAGTTACAGTGATCAATCGAAGTTTCAGCAACAGAAATATGAGGGACCGGTCGTAAAAAATAGTATAAAACTAATACAATGTATTGACATAGTATGATTGCACTGTATTTTAAAGTTTAAAATACTCACCCTCAAAGAAGTCAATTCTGCAACACTCTGTACATCGCTAAGATGTGTTATCAAAGTTGCAACATTCCATTTTAACAATCTTGGAATCTCGAATTCTTAAATTGGCTTAAGAATATCGGTGTGCTCACAAAACCAATACTGCAGAGACAAATATATGAATTGAATCAAATATGTTATAATTAATTTGAATTACATTGTCAAAATACTGAATTACACATACCAGCAATGCAAGTACGCACCTTGACATCCTTTGGTTGATTATAAAATCGGTGAATACTTGACACCAACTTTTCCCTAATAGATTCTGCCCAGTCATAATTAATCAATTTATCAAAATCCTCAATTAAGGCCACGTGTGACCAACTGATATTGATTCCAGATGTTGGGAAGAATAGGGTGACACATAGAACCATGCATATGATCCTCACTAAATCTTCAATGTCATCCTTTTCAAGGCTCGAACTTAAAGCTGGAATCAAATCTTTCATCACTTTTGTACTCAACTTGTCCTACTTCAAACCCCTTCTCGAAACAAAAGCAATAGTATTTCACTTAATAGTTGCTTCTGGGAGTGGTTCAGTGCCACATTGAATTCCAAAAATAAGCTTGATATCTTCACGTGTGATTTTTGTTATTGTACCACCAAGATCAAAAGCACCTTTACCGTTATACGAAACTACAATCTTTCTAACAACCTCATCGCTCTTATTACATATGTCACTTGGTAATTTCTTACTCCTAATAGCATCCACAAGTAACCAAAATAGGGTCTTCTTCAACAACAACACATGCTCCTCAGTGAGATCTAGAGATTCAACGATACTGATGAAGGTTTGAATATTTGACTTATAAGTAGTTTGTGATCCCAAAACAGAATATGTTTGTGATACCTGCGATGTATGAACATGTACACTATCTCTTAACTCTCCTTCCAATAGAGTACGATTAACATTCTCTCTTGGTCGAAGCTCATAGTTAGTGTAGGGCCGAAGGATAAAATAACAGTGACGGTCTGACCAGGACAGCCAAACATCGGTCCGGCTGTAACAAGGGAAGGACATCTACGATGAACTCTCGGGGGGTCAGGCCGGCGGTAGAGTTCCACGATGCTCCCGTCGGCCCAAAAGCCCAGGGCTTCGCCACTGTCTCGGGGACAACAACCTTTTCAGTCTGACATGCGTGGTCCTTGTTTGCAACCGAATCCTCCTCGAGGACAGTGTCCCGGGATCTCTGCGTATAGTCCTCGCGCACAGGAGCCGACATATCATCTTTATCGTGTCCCGATGTACTTGGGCGGCGTGGTTGTCTGCCACGCGCCTTCTTTTCCAGTCAGACTCTCTGCCCGAGGGGACTTCTCCCGACAGGACGCGCGCTGAACCGCGTAATGGCAACGCGCCATTGGCCTATAAATACAAGCTTAAGAGCAGGAGAAAGGTACATCATTTTTTGCTACCCGAAACTTCGTCAATTTGACTTTCTCTCTCAAGAATCCTCGCCTGACTTTATCATCGGAGGGTTCACCGGCGACTCCGGCCGGTAGCCTAACATTTGCTCCTTGTGCAGTTAGGTTGGAAGTTCATCAGTTCAGACTGACGGTCACTCTCACAGGCCCAGAAAGACAAACCCACCTCTTCAATTGGCGACTCCGCTGGGGAAAAGTCTTTCTCAAGTATTGATTCCTTTTGCAAGTTTGAATATGACTTCCAAAGATCGAAACTCCAAGGATAACCAGTCAGAGGCTAGAAGGAACAAGGGAAAGAGGTGGTCAGAGCAGGAGACTCCCCTCTTCGAACTCCTGAGCGCACTCGTACCGACGTCAGCATTCACTCCAGCGAGTGTCCGTCTCCCCCGGCCAAACTCACCACGAGATAGTACATCCGCACGTTGGAAGGAGACTTGGGCCGAAGAGATCAGCAGATAGATGCTCTCAGAAACGAGATGATTCTCCTGCGCAAGGCCACTGAAAAGAGGAAGGAAGTACCGGCACCCAGCCGCGCCGAAGACAATCGAGAATATTAGGAGCCATCCCAGAGCAGGAGCAGGTCAGACCAGGAAAGGCCCTCGGTGCTGAATAGGCTGGGGAGGAGAGAAGGAGAGGATCTTGCCCGAAGGAGGGCCGACGAGGACCGACGCATCAGGCGTAGGGTCTCGCCTCCTCGACACAAGGACGAACGTTCAGCCTCAAACAACAGGCCACCAGTGTTTGATTGCCTCGGCCCTAATGCTGTCCCAGCGGCTCAGAAAAGCCGCCAAACTAGAGAGCGGTCACCACCCAGGCACCGTAGGCATGACGTTTAGTGTGGCAGCCACCACTCGGAGCAAGAAGTAACACAACGGTCACGACAACAGGAGGATGACCGACACGAAAGACTGGTGTGCTCACCGTTCACCCCTAACATTGAAAGAGCAAGGCCTCCTGTCGGCTTCTCAGCCCCCAAATTCAACAAGTACGATCCAAAGACCGACTCCTACACTCATCTGGTCCACTACCGACAGATGATGTCACTCTACTCCAACGATGACGCTTTGATGTGCAAGATGTTTTCTTCTAGTTTGGGGGATGTCAGACTTCTCTGGTTCGACCGACTACCGAAGGGGTCCATTGTCTCTTGGAGGGATCTCTCTTCGGTCTTCCTAGCCCATTTTATTACTAGTTCAAAGTCGAAGAAGGAGGTGGATTCCCTGCTCGGTCTCAGACGAGCCAGGTCTGAATCCCTGCGTCAGTACACAGCCCGGTATTGGGATCTCTACAATGAAATTGAAGAATGTGATCAAAAGATAGATGTTACTTCCTTTAAGCTGGGACTGGATCACACTAGCCGAGAATTTGAAGACCTTATGTTGTTCCCTCCTGCCACCATGAATGAGCTCATGGCCAGGATTGAATTGCATGCCAAATTGGAGGAGGCGAAAGCAGAAAGGAGCAAATCAGAGGCTCGCGTCGGCAACCAAAGCAGCGCCCCAATGGCAAGGCGAAGGGAGGCAAATACCGTACAGATAGGAGACTGAAGAGCCCCTAAGCCGTATGAATTCGTCGCTCATACGACGGTATTCAAAGAGCCACTCTACATTCTGATCCACAAGATTGAGAAGGAGTCATGGCTTCGATGGCCGGAGCGTCGTCTGGGAGCTCCAAGGAAGCACCACGAAAAATTCAGATGTTCTTACCACAGAGAAAAGGGCCATTTGACGGCCAGCTGCCGAGCGTTCAAAGATTTCCTTGAGGAAATGGTGACGGACAGGCATCTGAAGGAGTATATCGACAACACTAAGACGGCGGCCGAAGAGGAGAAAGACGAGCAGAAGGAGGAAATCAGAATGATCAACGTGATCCACGACATGGTGGATTGCAGTCGAGAAGACAGGTTGCGTGCCGAACTGAAGCAGAAGGCCGCATCGAATGTCTTGACGGTCCAACCTGGGCCGAAGAAGCCCAGGACAACCCCCAAGCACTCAATCTCCTTCTCTGATAGCGATTCCGACAGGGTGCAACACCCCCACGACGACGCTTTGGTCGTAACCCTCCGCATCGGTCCATGCAACGTCCGGAGGATCCTTGTGGATCTCGGCAGTTCTGCTGACGTAATGTACTACCCTCTCTTCAAGAAACTGGGGTTCAAGGAAACTGACCTCGAGCCAACCGACGTGCCTCTCGTCGGGTTCAATGTGGCATCTGTCTGGCCTCTTGGCAAGATAGTGCTTCCAGTATTGGTCGGCTCGGTCACAATAAACATAGAGTTTGTAGTGGTGGATGTCCCATCCCCCTACAACGCCATCTTGGGCCGAACTTGGGTCCACGGCATCAAAGGGGTAGCCTCAACCTACCATCAAGTCATCAAGTACATCGGCCGAAAAGGAGTGGAAGAGCTCCGAGGAAATCAAACGGCAGCCAAACAATGTTATATCGCTGCCGTCAAAAGAAAGGTGACCCCCGAACAAATCCATTGGGTGGAGGTTCCGGACCAGCCGGTGCCTGAGGACGACAGTACAAGTGCTTCCGACAAATCAGTGGAAGACCTTGTGACCGTACCTCTGACCACCGATGATCCTGAACGCTTTGACCGACGCTGAGCGAGCCGAAATGGTGAATTTGCTCAAGAGGAACCTGGAAGTATTCGCCTGGACGCCATATGAGATGCCGATCATTGACCCCTCCTTCATTAGCCATCACCTCAATGTGCGGCCAGACCATAAGCCAGTTGTACAGAAACCCAGGCGATCGGCCGTGTCTCATACCGACGCCGTCCTTGAAGAAGTTGACCGACTGAAAGAAGCAGAAGCCATTCGGGAGGTTCACTACCCCACTTGGTTGGCAAACACGGTGGTGGTTAAGAAGAAAAGTGGCAAGTGGAGGGTTTGTGTCGATTACACAAACCTCAATGATGCTTGCCCAAAAGATAGCTTTCCAGTTCCAAGAATAGACCAGCTGGTGGACTCGACGGCCGGGCATCCCAGAATGAGTTTCATGGATGCCTACCGTGGCTACCACCAAATAGCAATGTTCGGTCCGGACCAGGAAAAGATGGCCTTCATCTCTCCTCGAGGAATATTCTGCTACCGGGTTATGCCGTTCGGTCTCAAGAACGCCGGGGCGACTTATCAGCGGATGATAACCAAGATGTTCTGTGCCGAGTTGGGAGGAACGGTGGAAGCCTACATCGACGACATGGTGGTCAAAAGCAGGATGGAGGACCATCACCTGATGGATCTCCAGCATGTTTTTGACATTCTGAAGAAACATCAACTGCGCCTCAATGCTTCAAAGTGCACTTTTGGCGTCAGCTCCGGCAAATTCCTTGGGTACTTGGTTACGCGCCGGGGAATTGAGGCCGACCTGCTGCAAATTTCAGCAATCCAACGTTTGGAAGAGCCAAGGTCTTTGAAAGAGGTCCAGAAACTGGCCGGCATGGCGGCAGCTCTCAACCAATTCATAAGTCGGTCTTCAGATAAATGCCAGCCATTATACGAAGTTCTCAGAAAGAATAGCCGCTGACACTTCGAGTGGACCGATGAGTGTAAGCAAGCGCTCGGCAATTTAAAAGCATATCTCGCGTCGGTTCCACTCCTGGAAAAACCAAAGGAAGGTGAGGAGCTCTACCTCTATTTGGCCGTCACGCCCCATGCAGTCAGTTCGGCACTAGTTCGGCAGGAGGGACAGGAGCAACTCCCGGTTTATTTTTCTAGCAAATCGTTGATCGGCGCCGAAACAAGGGAGAATAACCAAGTGGGCCGTGGAGATGGCAAATTTTGACGTAAAATATCAGCCAAGGACGGCCATCAAGGGTCAGATCATCGCCGACTATATTGCAGAGTACTCCCCTAGGACGAACCCTCCATCTCCCAACATCCAGGCACTGGAGGCCGACAGTATGAACATATCGAAAGCACAGAGGACCGTGGCGGATTCTTGGAGACTATTCGTAGACGGAGCCTCAAACAACCGTGGAAGTGGCGCTGGGATAGTACTGATCTCCCCTAACGGCCTCATTCATGAACATTCGCTCCGGCTCAACTTCAGCGCCTCCAACAACGAGGCAGAATACGAAGCACTGCTTGCCGGACTGGCAGCTGTCGAAGAGCTCAAGATCCATAGCCTGGCCGTCTTCAGCGACTCCCAGCTAGTCGTCAACCAAGTTACCGGAGAGTATGAATGCCGGGACGACCGAATGAGAAAATATATGGAAAGGGCCAGGAGTATGATATTGGGATTTCCAAACATCAGCATCCAACAGATTGGAAGAAAGCAGAACGCACATGCCGATGCACTGGCAGGATTTGCGTCGGCAGCAGAAGCAAAGGAACACAGAACAATCAACGTGCAGAGTCTGAACTGACCAAGCATTGAACCACCAATAGAAGGGCAGATATTGTTAAGAGATCATAA
>NMUG010012773.1:0-10279 GCA_002855965.1 Monotropa hypopitys
CCTCTCACTTGGTTGTGACACTAAGTCACACACCTCAATAAATAAACCCAACACCAATCTATCCACTTTCCAATGTGGGATTGAACATTTTGAGGGTACTCCCCTCAATCATTCGGACCAACTTTGCGTGACAATATCTCATTCATTATTTAACGGATTTTGACGATTCTTTTTCCGGATCAAACTCCTATTATAGGAGTATCCAACGGAACCGAAAACTCGTTAATCGGAATTCAATTCCCTCGGGAATTAATTTCCAAAATCCGGAAAAAACATATATTTTTCCAACAATAATGTTAAAGTCTGGCGAGGCCTAGCACGTTACACTCTCGAGTCCTCTGATCACTTTGGTCAGTTTTTAAGAAAACCAGATTTGATACGAACCAGAAAACAAATAGGAACCAGAAAACTAGATCTGGTAAGATCTGGATGTTGATTCTTTGTTGAACCAGATTTGAACACCAAATATGAACCAGAAACCCATTCCCCAAACCCACAGGATGGGAATAAGGCCAGAAAACCAGACCCAACAACGAAGAACAATAACCAATTATCACATCAAAAAAAAGCCGTGATTCGCGATGTGGACTGGAAGTGCATATCGGGGCAGATCAGTGCATATCGGGGCAGATCAACGTTGTGTTTGTTGTTTGGGTGTCACCGGAGGTCCGGAAAGAACCGCCGAGGTCCGTCGAGGTCTTGACGATGATCGACGAGGGTCGGCGAGGCTGAGATCGGGGCAGATTAGGACTGGTTAGGACAGATCTGTGAAAGAGAGAGAGACGAGGGTTGCTGGTGCATGTCGTAGATCGGAGAGAGAGATGAGTGTTACTGTGGGAGAACAATGATTAGGTTATGAGAGTGGAAGTCCTTCGTCAGAGGTCCACACGACTCGTCAGATCTCATGAGAGTGAGATCGATGTACGAAGCTCTTCGGAAGACGAAAAGGTTACCGAAGGTCAAAACAACCGGATCGTCGTCGGAAGATAGATAATGAGGGTCGCCGGTCAGATCTGAGGGGTCACTGGAGGAGGTTCTATAGCCGATGATGGTTGGAGATGGTCGTCAGAGGAGTGACTTGTCACACCCCTTCCCGAATAACAATTATCTATTATAGATACTATCCGAGGTGGCTATGATTAAGTCTTTACACTTGTCCTTAATTAGATTTAAGAATCTTAAAACCCATAAGTACATTAGTTTTACTCACTACATTTTTTTTCCATAAGAAAAGATGACTCTATATGTTCTACTAGATAATCCACAACTTCCACGGTTCGTTTATCATTTGTTATATGAATTCCTTTACTTTATTCATTCAATTACAACTAAATTAAGAAAATGTTTCTTAATCACACCTGGTGTAACTGGAACCTCTTGGCCAGTAGTGGATGCCCTAACCCCTGTCAAAATACTGGAATCCAAGGATGGATTCCAAGAGTGAATAAGATACGAGATACAATAGATAAATGACATGATAACAAAAATGTCAATATAGAACTGCATCCATGTAAATAACTTTAGTATCATTTCACAATTTTATGTGTGCTGACTCAACATACTCCACCCATCTTATTTCATGTTTTAATAATGCAATGCATGAAATGCACACGCCCACAGCTTAGAAAGGCCTTTTTATAACACGATAAATTTATGCCACTTGTGTTACTTGGTACCATCACCTAGTACCCATACGAAATATGACATTTAAGCCTGGATACAATCAACCAGTACCCATATAAGCCCACAACTTAAGAATGCAATTATTTGCAATGCATAATATTTTGTTTTGATTCCCATTACTTTCGTCACCTACAATTATTCATGCTTAAATGATGCATGAATGCATGAATGTAATTAAGAATCAACTTAACTGCAACCAGGTGATACATAAATTAAAACATGAAATATATCACTAACCCTTAACCACACTATCTAGAACATAGTCCAATGCAACATGAATAAATGCCTCAACAAGTGGCACAAGTGTATTCATCCAACAAGTTTACACATAGGTTAAAGCAGAGAAGGTATCATTGAAGTTGAACAACCACACCATCAAAACCCAACAATATGGTCTTAAGCCATATTAAATGAAATCCAATCCAAGTTTAATTAACATGAATGACTCACCTTATTCCTTGCATCCTAGCTTAAATTATTTCTTTGACACTTGCCTTGTGCCAGTATCAACTCCTGAAATAAGGTTTGTAATTATATATAATGAAATGACATAGTCATTTAAATTTACAACATTAACTATCACTTATTTGAAATCTCACAACCCTTCTTTAACTTTTCTTAACATGTTTAGAAAGATAAGTTATGCCTTGAGTTTGCTTAAATAAACTTAGCTTAGGCCTTAAATGATTATTCTTATTTACATTTGGTTTTCAAAATTCAATTGATTTTATACATGGTTTTCTGGTAATGGATACCTGATTTTCCAGTAATTCACAGCTTTTGCGATTTGTCAGGTAAATGCCGTACCCCCTTTTTCCAGTAATGCATAACCCATTTTTCCATAAACACACCTCTTTGTCTCTTAATTCAACTCATGACCTATCCAATTTCCGGAAATTCCATCCTCTACTTCCGGAAATGGAAGCTTCTGTAATTCCCTGCAACTAACTGCTATACTCTTATTTCCGGTAATGTGGACTCTCTTTTCCGGTAATGCAACATTTAATTCTTAACCTATCTCTTAAACATCCCAATTTTCCCAAAAAACATACTCCTATTTCTGGTAAAATAAAATCCTCCATTTTGTCATTTTGCCATCTATTTCCTCTTCTTTCTTCTTCCGGAAATTCTCATTTCCTTTACCAGTAATGGTTCAATTTCCCATAATTTCTGTACTTCTTCTTCTATCTAATTCTCTGTTCTGTAATCTTAAAACAGAGCATCATTTCAGTTCAAGATCAATATAATTATGTTGATTTAAATTCTGAACAATTTAACTTAGTTTGATGTGAATATCTTATATCCATTGAAACTTTATTTAAATAATCCTAAACCCATATTTACCTTCTTAGGTTCATCAATTCTCATTTAGATTTTATTAAACTAAGCAGTCCAAGTTCCCCAATAATTGATTCATTAGAGAAATCCCAGAATCCTAGGGAACCCATCAATCAATCAGTTCAACCAATAATCCCAAATTAGTTCTAAAATACTTCTAATACCCAGATTGCAGATTTTCCTTTCTCAATTTCCACAAATTCCCAGAATTCATATTGTGGAATTTCCTTCTAATTCCATCAATCTTCAAACCAACATCTAATTAGACTCATTAATTCAATTTCCAGGTCAACAAATAAATTGGATTCTTTAATCACTTGACACTCTAGATTAATCATTGATTAATTCACTCACCCAAACCCAGTAACCTCTTACTCACTCTCATAATTGAATTCATTTGTTATTCCGTTCAACATACAAATTTTTTTAGTTAAGCCCATCAACTCTAAGTTCTGGGTTATCCAGGAGAATCAATTATTTATTTTTTTGGATTAAAACTGACAACTTGTCCTAAACAATTATAAATCGGTTCTTACTTCGAATTTCCTTAAACCCAGTTAAGAATTAAGGACTACCTAACTCCTTAACAATTAAATGAGGCTTTAGAGATTTACCTTATCAGCTCCCAATTGAATTTTTGAAACCCTTCAATCCTAATCTTGTGGATTCCTCATCCACCGAAGGTTTCTCCTCCTCCTCCTTCTCCTCCTCCTCCTCCTTTCTCTCTCTCTCTCTCTCCCTTTTGATTTTATCGCTTAATTTCTACTCATTCAGATTCCATCACTTGACTAATAACTTTGCCGACTTAGTCCTTTGTTTGTATTCCAAATTTCATGACACGGAGTCCACAATTCCGCATACTACCAAACTAATTTAATTCTTTTTGTTCAAGGCCATTAATGATTGTTTGGAAGCCAAAGCCATCTTGTCCTCATTCTTAGTTTGGACGGACATGACCTACGAGAACCTTAACTTGCATTTCCAGAAGTAGACTCTTCCATTTCCGAAAATTGACAATTTCTGCCGCTACCCTTCGAAAATTCATTTACCTTCTCCCTATGTTTCCGGAAAACCGTCTTCTTTGAAATTCACCATTTTCCAGAAATGGTCCACTACCCATTCCTTTTGAATTTCTAGGAATACACCTCATTCCACCTCCAAATTTCCGGTAAACCAGCCTCCATTTTCCAAAAATTCATATATAATTTCAACTTTCATTCACTTCATCTTTACTAAAATCCCAGCATACTTCCACTTCAACTCTTTAGTCATATTTTCTCAGTCTATTTCCAGTAATTGGAGGCTACTCCAACTGCTTTCTAGAGACTTACGACCTCTTGATCCAATTCGAGTTTGAAGAATTTCCTAATTCATTTCCCACACTAACTTCCATTATGACCCCCTTTTGGTTCACTTAACACCACTACAATTCCCAAGGTAATTAATCATACTAATTTGTCATCCACATCCTGATTTTATTTATAAAATTATTTAGAACAATATTTTCTAGGATGAGTCATGACTTGTGCTGATGAAGGTTGCTCGAGGTGCGATGTATGGCTAACAATGGGTTCCGACTGGTGCAATATATACACATGCATGCATATAATTCGTATGAGACAGAGGCAGATAAGACAAGTATACTAATCAGGCTACCAAATTAGGACTCTGATACCATGATAGAAAAATATGAGAGAATTGAACTTGTATTTCTTGAATGATTATTACACTTACAAGGTTGTGTATAAATAGCAAAAATGCCTAATCAATTCTAACACTAATCAAGCAAATCATATCCCGAATTTATGCTAATCATATCCTAATCAATTCTAACATTAATCAAGCAAATCATATCCCTAGACAAGATACTACCTAAAATACAATATCTACCTAAAATACAATATTCTTACAATAATCACATATTTTATTCAAGAAATACAAGTCTATTTTTCTAATATGGACCCGGCCTACCCTGCAAAATACTGGAATCCAAAGACAGATTTCAAAAATAAGTAAGCATATTGAAATTATTCAATAATCAATAACAGATTCCAACTAATATCGCAACATGAATAATAATTTCTACATCAAGAATATGTCATTATACTCTATTCATGCCTAATGCTCATGCCGTGCATAAATGCACAAGCTCGAAGCTTACAAAATATTTCTATGTAACACATCAAATTTATACCAATGTGTTACTTAAAGCTCACAACTTACAAAACATTTGCATAACACGACATATTTATGCCATTGTGTTATGTAAAGGTCACAACTTACAAAACCTTTTCGTGAATGACAGATTTATGTCATGATTCACTAATCGCATAACCCTTAAGGTTATCCATGTCTATCAATGATGAATGAATGATTTCCAATATTTTCATTCACATTTTCCACATAAATATATTTCAGAGAACAATATTAAAGAAATATAAATCATATTACACAGTTAAACAATTAAATAATTGCAATAATCAAACTCACTCACCTTGATCCTTTAAAAAGAAAATGCAATTACTTTCTTGGCACATCAGATGCGCTGGTCTTAACTCCTGAAATAATATCCACGTTAATATTCGATTTAATGAAATGTTAACAATTTATCTCTCAAATGAAACCTTAAAATGAATTATAATCCATTACACTAAAATGTCGGAAATATTAATTCACAATGTTTAATATTTCATTAAACATGCCCTTTATACCATAATTTCCCCGAACTTTATTTATGCTTTAGAATTCATTTAATTTAAAGTCAATAAATTTCTCCCAAATTGCCCCTGTATACATATATATGCATAATGCATATCGGTGTATAACCATCATTCCCACATTCCGGAATACACAACCTTAATCCTATTTCGTTATGCTTGTCTTATATATATCGGTATACTTACTCACACTTATCGATATGTAGGGACATTTCTGTATACTGCAGATATACTGATATGTCTCACATTTCAGTATGAGCTTCCCACACATCGGTATATCCATGAATCATCAAACTCAAATTTTGCAGAAGTTTATCTACTTCATTTTCAAATCAATTCTATGGATTCTTAACTCAAATTCAATGTTTAAGATATATGATTCCCAACTTGATTTCATGAAATTAACTAAAAAACACATAAAACTCGTTTGTTTTCCCATAAATTTCTTCATATCCACAAAACCCACGAATTCTATACGTGTTCACAAAACCCACAAATTCTATACGTGTAAATCAATTTCTCATAACAAACCTAAAAACCCAGAAATTAACACCAATTCATTACACAAATACATAAAATACTTACCAATTGAGATGTTTGCGTCCCTTTTGACTTGATTTTCTCCAAAACCAACCAAAAATCTTTATTTCTCTCTCTGTACCCCCCTCCATCTGCGTTTATAGATTGAGGATATGAACTCCACCGTTTGGGTTGATAAATAATGAGAATAAAAAACACAACCACCGAGGGATTAAATTTCAACACCTGGAAATATACTCACATATCAATATAACTCATGCATATCGATATGTTACTCATTACCCATATCAGTATAACAATTGGTATTCCCATCATTGAACAATTCCAGTACCACTTATATCGATATAGCTTAACCTACATATCGATGTATTCATGTACCTTAAGTAAAAAACTAGAGTTAGTAATTACACATATCGGTATATATCCTGTAAGGACCAAACAGTAAGGGTAAAATATGGACCATCATTTCTAAATCGAATTTGAATAATCCGAATCGTTCAATGTCTTTAAAACGTGTTGATAATGGTTCCCGCGAGAAACAGTAAAAAAAATGACCGGGAAGGGCTTCATCTGGACAATTTTTCATAAAACTGTAATGAACAATCTGTATAAAATTTGATCGGATGAAAGCCTTCCCGATCATGTTTTTTGACCATTTTTTGCAGGGACCCAAAAAAACACCTTCTAAACACATTGAATGGTTCAGATCGTGAAAATCTGATCAGGAAGTAGCCAAAAATATTTGGTTCGTATTTTGTCCTTACAGATGAGGTCCTTACGTGAAGTAGCTTAACCTACATATCGATGTACTCATGTTCCTTAAGTCAAAAAAACCAAAGAGTTAGCAATTACGCATATCGACTAGGCCAAAACTCCAGAGAACAACATTTGACATTTTGGTATGTACGAAGTCATACATTTCGGTATGCATAATTCTTCATTTCGGTATATAGTAACACATTGGGCCAATTTCTAGAGAACCATTACACACATCGGTATATCAAACTCCATATTTCCATATATGATGATCAACTGAGCCAAAATTTTCACGGAATAACATTTAAGATTTTGATATATAGAATCACCTTAAGTCAATTTTCCAGAGAATGATTAATTAACATTTCGGTATACTCTTTTTCTTGCATTTAGATATACAACTCATAAATAAGAGATTTTAATTAAAAATTCTTATAAATTGGATATTTCTTCTCACAAATTTCTTATCCAAATTTAACATACTTACAAAGTAAATTAATCATTAATTAATGTCTAATTATGCATTATTTAAATACATACGAGATTTCCTAAGTCGGGTATTATAGTGGCCATTTCAAAACATTTATTAGAACTTTGAAATGATATTTACTACCTTAGCATGACATTGTTTCCAGGCGGTTGGCTTTGAGGGGGATGTTCGCAAACAGGAAGATGCAAAAAGAGTTGTGGAATCATCTGTTAAGCATTTTGGCAGGCTTGACATTCTTGTTAATGCTGCGGCAGGCAATTTTCTTGTTGCATCTGAAGATTTGTCCCCCAACGGGTTTCGAACAGGTGCTACTTTATTAGTGTCTATACGAAATCGCCATGTTGCCATATGCAAACCAATGAGAACGAGATGGATCAAATAACGCCACAATCAGTTAGCCTAAACTTCTACTGTTTTTTCCCCTTTCATTTGTAATTCCTATTTTGAACTGAATATCTAGGAGAAAAGGCTTATCCATTTTTTTGTTTTCTTGCCAAGAAAGGATAAAATAAAGGAGAAGAGGAGTTTGCGATTTGTGTTGAGGAGGAGGCAGGAAGGGATGATTGTTCATAATGAGAAACTAATTAATCTCTTGAACAAAGTTAAATTAGGTCCTGATAGGTAAGGACAGAAGGGGAAAAGGAACAAAAACAAACAAACAGCTTTACCCGTGACCTTTCAAAAGTCTATTTTTTTTTCTGAAGCTGATTTTTCACTTTTGTTTATTTGTAATAACTTTATGCAGTTATGGACATTGATTCTGTTGGCACATTCACAATGTGTCACGAAACACTTGAATATCTTAAGCGAGGGGGACAAGGAAGGTGCTCTTCTAGCGGTGGAACAATTCTGAATATAAGTGCTACTTTACATTACACTGCAGCTTGGTATCAAATCCATGTCTCTGCAGCCAAGGTTTGGAACGAGTTTTGCTTAATTTGAGATATTTTGACTTATATATACGTGTGTCTTTGATACATTCCTCTTAATTTCTCTCTCACTGCCAGGCAGCCGTTGATGCCATAACAAGAAACTTGGCATTGGAGTGGGGCACTGATTATGATATCAGAGTCAATGGGATTGCCCCAGGTCCTATAGGTGATACAGCTGGCATGAGTAAACTTGTTCCTGAGGAGATGAATAGCAAAGCTCGAGACTACATGCCTCTGTATAAACTTGGGGAGAAATGGGATATTGCAATGGCTGCTCTCTACCTTGTATCAGATGCTGGTCGGTAAACTTATGCTTTCCGTAATACAAAATGCAACTCTTCTATATTTAAATAGAGACAATATGATCGGGAACCTGAAATTCTACACTCAAGAGTACTATGCTACACGACGATGTGATAGTTCAAATTTCTTTTTGGAGGTTTGGCTTAGGAATCATCATCTCAATGAGTTGCAATTCTTAAGCCATAGTTTAGTCGCAACTTATTATCACCGCATTTGTAACGACGCTCTGGATGCTGAATGAATGAAGCATGATAATATGCACAGAAAGTGATTTGGGTCTATGAGTCTACCATCTCTTATACTTTTTGGCTTTGATTTGGAGGCATGATTCTGCAATAAAACGTCACTTTAGCTCTTTGGTTTTTGACGGTGTAGTAGGACTACTGTTTCAATGGTTTTATGAGAGCAACCACTTTGGGTATATTGGGGACTACATGTGTTATGTTGTTGTTGCTTGTTTAACTATTTTTATCGATTGTCTTTGTTAGGCGTGAAACTTGATTGTGTCGTGTAGCTTGGAAATCAAGACTGTCACTTTTTTATGTCCTCGAGCATTCCAGTCAATAGCACTCGCAGAGCGCCAACTAGCGCTGTTGAGGTGCGCTAGCGCCATTGATGCCAAGACTGGGCAGAGGGTAGCGCATTGGGAGCACCCGCGAGACGCGCGAGCACCGCGCATGCGTCATTGAAGCGCACGAGCGCCGGACGAGTGCGTATGACTATGGATGCTAATTAAAGACATTTTTGTTACATTTTTGGTAATGTGATTGTATCGAATAGCCAGAGAGGGGTTTTTGAGGTATCTATGAGATCTTGTGTACTGAGAAGGGGTAGAGTTTAGTCAAAGATTTGGTGAGCGATCTGTTCTAACTCTCTTTCATTGATTTCATAGTGAAACACCTGCAGCAATCTGTGGACATACGATCAATTTCTTTGCTTGAATAAGAACCATGTAAATCTTTGTGTCGCCTGTGTTTAGATGTGTGAACGATCCGATTTGAGCCGAGTCGAGCTTTGACATGTTCAAACTTGGTTCGTTTAAAATCGAGTCAAGCCCTTTTGAGCCGAGTCAAATTTATTTTCTAAACGAGCCGAGCCTATACATACGACCCGAGTTTTGTCGAATTGAGCTTTAGCCCAAAAATCGTGTTCGAGCTCGGCTCATTTGCTAAACGAGTCAAGCCTTAACAAGTCGAGTTGAGTTTCCGAGCTGCTCGGCTTGTTTACAGCCCTACCTGTGTTTGTTTAGTTTGATTGTGTTCTTTTTCTGTTGCGCTTCCGCTAGGAATATTGTGATCGTATATTCTCGTACATCGTATTATTTACCCAACAAATGGTATCAGAGCACCTAGGTTCGTGAGGGGTGGCTACTTCTGTTGTCGTTTATGCACCAAAAATAATATTTATAAATCAAGAAATTAAACTAGTGTAGTGAAGTTCAGGTTCGTCCGCGGACAATAAAAGCTAAGTTACTATATTCTCTTAACTACCTAATTTAATTTATTCAAATAAAAATCTAA
>NMUG010012774.1:0-10279 GCA_002855965.1 Monotropa hypopitys
ACTACAGCTCATTTATGTCTCTGTGTGATTTTATTCTTCACTAGTTCATTTGTTGCACCCTTTATGGTATATGATTCTGTTATGATATATTTGTTTTGTACATAATAATGTTTATAAAATTCTAGAAAGAATATGAAAAAATGTATATGTGTAAGGATTTCAGAAAGAAATGATAAAAGAAGATTTCAGAATAATATTCAAAATTTTAAGTGATGTTTTAAAATAAGGATTATTAAATGATAAGTCATATTCCATGAAAAACCTATGTTACTGTGATATAGTCATTCACACGAGCATTGCTTGTGAAAATTATTATTTTTCAGGAAAACAAAAATCGAATAGCTAACAGAAGTCCACACCAGCTATAGTAGTTGAGGTAAGGTTATGTAGAAAATGGTTTATGTCTTTTGTTTATGGTCTAGATGCTCTGAAATTTTCTAGTTTCTATTTCAGCTATCTACTATGTCAGTCATGTCCTTTCTTTTTTCAGTCTTGTATATATATTCATTTTACGTTACTTTAGTTTATGTACTTTTATTTCCGTTATGTATTCTTTTATTTCTTCTGCTATGTATGATCCTCGTATTTACCAATTTAAAATAAGGAAGAAAAAATAAGTATGACCTTAGGTGATTGTGTGAATCACCTAATGTCTGTCATGATTACCTCAGAGGATGGATCCGGGTCGTGACAACACCTCTAAAGCTAAAAGAATTTGTGCATGTTGCCTCTCAAGATAAAGAGGTCGGAAAAAAGCTAGTTGAGGTGTCGAAGAAAACTAAGGTTGGTCATTCTGAACCCCCTCTCACTATCTAAACTGAGAAAGATACCCCACTGAACAAACATGATAATGGCCCACCCGTCTTGATGGATTAGGAGATTGTTATCGGGCGTATGCACTGTCTGACTAAACTGTCTGATGTGCGAGTCTTATCGATGACTAATCTGATAGACATCTACCGATGATGCCTTTTCGACTTCGACCTCGGAAAGGTACTTATCTGGTCTGGCACCGTCTGTCATGTTTTTCTTTGTCTATCACTTTCTTAACACAGGTTTATTCCTCAGGATGCTATCAAAATGGAATTTTTGGGGAAGCAGGTGACCTTCTTGACAAATGAGAAGGCATAAATGGCATCTCAAATCAAATCTTTGACAACTAATAACATGCTATTTTGAAAGGAATTGGTTGTCGCTTAGTGGGCCAAGGGGACGACTAAGAAGGGTTTTGATGAAGTAATAAAGACCCACAATGAGACCGAATGGGTCAGAACGATGTCCTGGATGAGCTAGATACGGCTAAATCTTCTTTGGAGGAGCAGAAGAAATTAGTTGAGGTTCAATTATAACTAAATAAAGACAGGATGGCCATCCTCGGGCGCAAAAAAGATGAGCTGAGAAAAATTTTTCGGGAATCTATAATTGCTGAATTCCGCAAAATTGAGGAGTTTGTTTATGAGATTGAGGATTTGAAGCTTGCAGTTGCTACCACAATGGTGAAGTATGATCAATACCAGTGTATGACTGAACTCTATATCTATTAATTTGGGCCTGCGTAGCCTCCAAGACATCCTGTTCCACCTTTAATCTATCGGGATTCTGCCCTGTGCCCTCCTGCTGTCTCACGTTAGGGTGATCTCTACTAGGATCATTCATATGGTTTTCTACTTGAAGTGCATTGTCTCCCTCTTGGCATCAATTTTGTTAAACTGCAAGCCTCTCTCACATCTCTTGATTTTGCCTCCGTTGTTCTTCTAGGGCCCTAGCCATAGACTCCGTTTGTTAATGCATCCTATTGAACATTTCTGTTGTGATAGTTTGTGGGTCACGAGAACTTTGGCCATTCTGCCCTTGGTTGTCATCAAATATCATCGTTGTTCCGTTCATTCGAGTTTGGACCATTCATGAGACCGTTCACCGAAATAGGGAAAGTCATTTCCCACAAACGGTGCCAACCGGTGAAGCAATTTGTGTTTGGTTTCAGCCTTCTCCCCTCCTAGCAGTCCTGCAAAACAATGATTGGGAGACACAAAGGAGGGGCGTCGTCCGAACCCATTCCGATAATCAAGTTAGGAGTTATAGAGAGGAAGGAATACTCAAAACAAATTGAATGAGAAATCATGTATCCTTTATTCTCCTACCAATTTATACGTAGCCCACTTACCTTCTGGGGTTAGCGGATTATGATCCGATCAAATAGAAAACATAGGGGATGCTGCCATATATGATATATGACATAGTCTATATCCGACATTTACTTGTTTGTAGCATAATTGCAGTCGCGCGATGTCAATTATGCTTGATTTGGAGGATACACAATCTCTGCCATTATAGCTTAGGATATCATATCTTTCCCTTGTAATCCATCTAGTAAGACGAGCTACTATAGAAGTACACGCGGGTTGATCTGTTGAGCTTTACAGTTTTTGTCATATGGCTGAGTAGACTTGGTTGTGACCAAATCTTGTCGAACTGTTTGAACGGGTTTGTGTGTGAGGTGGCCTGATGTGATCGATTCCCTTATCACACTGTAAAAAAGTTTAAACTTAAATTAGAGAAGTCAAATTCCAATAATAGGTTTTCTAATTGGAGAACTAGTATTTTATAGTTAAGGACAAATGAATTCCGGCTCATTAATTAGATGTAAATTATGTATTTAATTTCTCTTCTCCTTTTGATGAAGTTGCAATAGATTTATTAAATTGAAAGAAAATTGGTAATAAGAAATAAAGAACTACCCCAGTAAAGAACATTCTTTACCTAAATAATGAACTACCCAATTTCCAAATCCTCCCCAAGAATGTTTCATAGTATTCACTGAGCCGTCATCGTTGATGGGTTTTATACCCTTTCCCTCTTCCAAGGGTTCGTTGGTTGATAATGACTAGATGTCCACTTATCCAGCTGTAAGAATGTGAGTCTTTTCTACACTCATTTAGTAGGTGAGTTGAATAATATTTTATGAGAGTTTTATTAGTTTTATATCTTGGTTGTATCCGAAATGTGTACTTTATTTTTGTACATTTATGTGGGTTAGGCCAGGACATGTTGTCCAATGTGCAGGTGTTAGTTATATATTTCTAGTACCAGATGTTATGAGTTTTATTACTCACTTGAAATTTTTATTTCAGGTACATTTTTTAGTTTGGTAAGATTTATTTGAGATATTATTAGATAGTTGCGTGTTTGTATGGTCTCGGCAACAATAGTTTTACACCATCTCAAGCCTAAGCAAACAATAGGAATATTATCAACAAATTAAGGGTTTTTTTTGTTAGACCACCAGTATCCTCTCCGGGCCAGCTTGCGCGCACCTCGAGACTAGTTTGAAATTAAGGGTTATTTGAAATCAATTTGTGGGGGTCTATATACAACCACTCAAATGCCGAATACAGTCCGTCTTTGGAAGTTAGTGTCTGAATTGTTCGACAAATTTTGGAAGTTTGTGTCCGAATAATTCAAAAAAATTCAAAAAAAATCATTCAGAAGTTTGTGTCCGAATGTCCAAAAATTTAAAAAAAACATGAGTTGTATTTAACATTAAGATGGTTGTAAAAATTTCATTATATTTTTAAAACTCAAACGACTCAAATAGAATTGAAGTGAAATTAACACGTCAATTTTTTAAACAAAATCTAAACGGTTCCCCCGTGCAGACTTGTTGGGCCGGCAAGGCATTACTGAACGTTACTTTCCTTCTATTACTTCTCTCCAGAAATACAAATTGCTGTATGCTGTTGTCTTCTCTCAACCAAATTCGCTGTATGCTATATAAACATTCTAACTTTTTTTGTGTCTATATGTAACGCTCTTTTGCCGGCAAAAAGTGCAAGACTGGTCTTCAAAGTAGAGCCACCTACAGTCCAATGTGCTGATTTTGAGCGATCTCGAGAGCAGATTGCATGCCGTGAATGGGCCACTGCTGCAGCAAAAGTGTTGTCTCGGGTGTCAAGGAACACGCCGCCGCGAAACCACCGCTTCCCGCGCCTCCGTCGCCACCTTTCAATGACGAGAACGTGGACGTTCAGTCTAACAAGACCACCTTAGCAACCTCATTCTCATCCGCAAGTCCATGGCAGAGCCAGTACCCGCCCGGCGTGGATATTTCGCCGGCGAAAACTCCAAGAAGGATGTTCAAGTGGCCTTTCCCTCCGCCGTCGCCGGCGAAGCCGATCATGTCGGCGATTATGAAGCGGAGGGGACCTCCGAAGCCGCCCAAGGAGGGGACCATATTGGAGGACGGAGGAGAAGGTGGACAGCTCAATAAGAACTTTGGATATCCGAATAACATTTCGGCCAAGTATGAACTGGGGAAGGAAGTGGGCAGAGGACATTTCGGTCATACTTGTTGGGCAAAGGGCAAGAAAGGCGAGGTTAAGAATCAACCTGTGGCTGTCAAGATAATTTCCAAAGATAAGGTGCGTGGTATGTTTAGTTTACAATGTTCGTTCTTCTTCGCTACTTTATTCGCGATCGGTTGACCATTTTTAGTCAATTTTGGGGAATCAGTTGGTTTGCATCTTTCACTTTGGAATATGATTTCTGATGTCTATATTGGATTAAGTTTCAGTCTGGTCTAAATCTGATGATTCGTAAGAGAAGTTTTGATCCTTGAAGTATTTTATTATAATTGGGGATGTCTACTAGTTGAAATAGTTCAATACCGTGTCGCTTGCTACTTCCTTGGATTGGAATAGGGACTTCTCCATAATTTCTACTCTTTGGAGGGTGATCAACAGTGGCAGCATGGTAATTACATGCAGCTCTTACAATGTGCTGGGGTGTTGATTTTGGTCGTTGATCCTATTAATGGTCATTTACTATTGGAATGTATTCTACATCGCCTAATTATGTCCCATCTCTATTGGTTATAAGGCTCAAGTTTCCCTCTCCATAACACATTGGTTTTATGGAGGAATGTGGACTGAGCTTTTCAACTTGGTATCAGAGCTTGGTTGGGTTTGTGTCGGGTGTGCCGAGTGTCCGATTACCCTGTATTGTGGTTCAGGAGGGTGTGTTGGAATATATCCCACATCGCCTAATTATGTCTCATCTCTATTGGTTATAAGGCTCAAGTTCCCCCTCCTTAACATCTTGATTTTAAAGAGGAATGTAGATTGAGCTTTTCAACTTTTACTTATAGCCTTAGCCGAAGCATAATTGTTATATAGCGGTAATGTTATGTATGGAGCATCTTCCGGTCTGTTTAGTGTGCAATCCATAGTCCGTAATGATTTGACGATGCTCTTGTATGAGGATGGAGGTTTGAACTGGCCTTTTGTAAGTCATTCACAATGAGATCTTTTTCACAAATAAGAAGAATTTCTGAACAATACCCAGGTTTGAGGTCTAGCTTAAGCTGCAATCTGACAGATGGTCATCCTTGTCCATGGGCAAGGACACGGGGGCATATATGGCTTGCAAATAATTACTTCATCAGTTTTAGTGCTGTGTTCATTATTTGACTGTTGAGATGCTTATGGAGGCGTTAGAGGGATTGGAAGAAAGAATTATTTGGGTGAAGATTCTCATTATAGTTCATGTATATTGTTGGACAATGTTTTTATGGTATATATATGGTCATATCACATTTAGACAATATAATCAAATTGTCCTTTCTTAGATAGTGGCCAATGGCCTTGTTGAGAACCGTTCTGAGGGAAATGAACTGGACTGTCAAACATTTCGACCTGGAACTATGTAACAATGACGATGAGTTGCTTGACGAATATTTGTCATTTTTCTTTTTACCGATAACCAAGTTGTTTCTCCGGGTGGAAGATTTTGGGAGTGTGGATACCAATGTTTCATACGTTTCTGGATACAGATGTATATTTTAGACAAATACAAAATTGTAGATTTCATGTATCTGCTGTTTACACGGCTATTCAGGCCATTTTCATTTAAATCAGGAATTCCCAATTCACAAAGCAACAGTAACTGGTGGAAGTTTCTTCCAGTACAATTGACTGCAATCCGCTCTAGGTTCTATTGTTCTCCTTGTAATACTGTTACATCTCTTCAACCAGACTGACACTGTCATCTGCAGGGTATTTCCTTGGTTGTTCAAACTTAAGAACCAGTGAACGTGGAGGTCACAAGTACCTCTACCACTATCCCTTATATTTGGAGGAGAATCATTTATCCAATAATTGAGATACTTTATAACAGTAGAGCAAGCTGGATTGATCAAACTGTGGTGAAGCATTGGGATTATGTCAAGTGTGGAATAAGCCGGGAATTGGAAGTAGAGATAATGGAAAGCCATGAATTTGGTTTTGCTATTAAAGCTGTATATACCTTGTCTGCAATGAAGTTTTTGGGAACTTGAGATTCAGAATAAATAAATAACATGGAATGATGCCTGTAGTTTGTCTTATAGTTTTGTTATGTAAAAGTTTTTCCTTGTAAAGTTAGGTGCATGAAGAAAGTTCTGAAAACTTTAATTTGTTATCACATCCTCTTTATAGGAGATAAAGTGGGGTCATAGAATCAGTCAACTAGAGGTTTCAGATAATAGAAGACAATTGATGGATAGAGGATATAAATGCTACATTTTGATGGTTTCAAGCTTCGTACTTTTTTCACCATGGATGACATGTTAATATTCTGCTTTCATTTGCTTCTGTTTTTTGTCCTTATCAATTGTATCTTCTTCAATATTGTGACCATAAGGCAAAGTTCGTTAGTATTTTCACTACTATTTAGTAACCTACTAATTATTTACTAAGCTGCACTAACTCATTCCAGTCTTCATTAAATAGGCAATTAACTGAGTATCACTTGGCAGATGACTACGGCAATATCAATTGAAGATGTTCGTAGGGAAGTGCAGATATTGAAAGCCTTGTCCGGACATAAGAATCTGGTCAAATTCCATGATGTGTTCGAGGATGCACATAACGTCTACATCGTAATGGAGTACGTAATTCCTGTTGTATTTTCTTTTCAAGGCATTCAATGTGTCTATCGAAGGAAGGACTTAAGATACTGTTTTTTGCTCGATTTGTGTGTGTGGACAAATTTGCTTGTTTGGTTCATCAGTATGAAAATGACTTCTGAGATTGATCTGCTTTTAGTCAGTCTCGCACGGACTTCACAAGTGCTCCGGATCTCAAAATTTTTGATATGGTCGTTCTTCTGTTTAGATTTTTCATATCCCGTACTTTAGCAATTGGATAAATGAAGACGTTTGTGCTTGTACATTTCTCTTGGTGTATGTATGTGTGTGTGTGTGTATGTATGCGCGTTCTTGCGTGTGCGTGTGTGTTGGGGGAGTGGTGCTGCTATGTTGGTTATTGTATCATTGCTTATGCTAGTTTTACTTCTCGGTTTATCGACCTAACTCTCAACAGTCTCTAGATATTTGAAACATGTTCTAAAGCATGGTGATATTGTTTTGACAGATTGTGTGAAGGTGGAGAACTGCTAGATAGAATTTTATCAAGGTTGAACAAGAAATACTCCGATTTTCATGTTTTGGTGGTTTCTAGTTTAATACCAATTCTAATGGGTTTATTGTACTATTTTTTCCAGAGGTGGAAGATATGCGGAGGCGGATGCTAAAACTATTGTCACCCAGATATTAAGTGTAGTCGCTTATTGTCATCTTCATGGTGTTATACACCGCGATTTGAAACCAGAGGTACTTATGATGGCATAAGTTCTAAGTATTTTTATTTTCATTTTGAAAAGGTACAAAACATTGTCCATTAGCACCAAATATTGTTTTTATCTCAATGCCTACAGTTGTTTGTTGTATGCAAATTTCTTTTTCCATTGTTAACCATTTACTTATATGGTTTGTCAGAATTTTCTTTTTACTACTAGAGACGAGGATGCTCCTATGAAGGTTATTGATTTTGGTCTATCTGATTTCATTAGGCCAGGTAATGGCTGAACAATCTTGCATTGTCTTTTTGCTTCCTTTTTCTAAACATCTTTCTTTTGAAGGTCTAGCATTAGATTTAGCTCTTTGACTATATTTTGGTATAACTGCCAAAATCAAAATTTTTGTTCCTTGAACTTGGTGCAGATCAACGTCTCAACGATATTGTTGGCAGTGCGTACTATGTGGCACCTGAAGTACTACATAGATCATACAGCCTTGAAGCAGACATGTGGAGTATTGGAGTGATAACATACATATTGTTATGTGGAAGCCGGCCTTTCTGGGCACGAACTGAATCGGGAATTTTTCGTTCTGTGCTAAGGGCTGATCTAAATTTTGATGATTCACCTTGGCCTGGGGTATCAGCAGAAGCCAAAGATTTTGTCAGAAGGCTTCTTAACAAGGATCACAGGAAACGAATGACCGCTGCCCAAGCACTGAGTAAGTTCTTACTTTGAGTCCTACAGGAATGGACTCTAGACTTCCGAAAAATTTTATAATCATTTTGTTGTTTATAGTGGAATCTGGATTTCTGTTTCTATTTTTTCTTTCTAACTGCAGCTCACTCATGGTTGCGAGATGAAAACCGTGACGTGCCTCTAGATATCCTGATTTTCAAGTTGGTCAAGTCATATGTTCGTGCCACGCCTTTAAAGCGTGCGGCATTTCAGGTCATTACCTATCACATTCTGTTTAATTTAGAAACTTCTTGAAATAGTCTGCTTGTAATCGATACATTATGGCGTTGATGAGAGTGTGTGGATAAAGAAAGACAACCGTTTCGTTTATTATTGAATAGGTCATGAAGGTTGGTTTTAGGCCGTATAATATTTTGCTCATTTTCTTATTTTTCAGGCACTCTCAAAAGCTTTAACAGAAGAGGAATTGGTTTACCTTAGGGCTCAGTTTAAACTCCTGGAGCCAAAAGATGGGCACGTGTCACTTGAGAATTTCAGAAAGGTTCCTTGGTTCCCCATGCAATATCATTTTTCTGTGTTCTTTGCCGTGATTATTAACATCTATTCCCATGACCATTTTAATAGACTGGAAATGTTATGCAGGCCCTCACAAAAAATATAACTAATGCCATGAAAGAGGCGAGGGTTGATGATATTTTAAATTTGGTGAGATTCTCCATACTTGCAGTTACAAATTTGAACTTGCATTGGGACAGATGTCCATCTTTCTTCACTTAGGTTAATACAAGCGATTATGTTATTGAAGTTTGAACCACTCCATCACAATATGGATTTTGAGGAATTCTGCGCCGCGACTATTAGCACGTATCAGCTTGAGGCTCTTGAAGGATGGGAGCATATTGCGAGTACCGCATTCAAGTACTTTGAAGAAGAAGGGAACCGACTCGTCACAGTTGCACAACTGGCCTGGGTACCTAATATATCTTATTTGAGACTCGTTATATCTTTTTCATCCACTTTTCAGGCTTTGAATTTCAGTATAATTTTTTTTTTTTGCAGGAAATGGATTTGGGTCAGTCCGCGCACTCTTTACTCAAGGATTGGGTAAGAAACTCCGATGGAAAACTCAGTTTCCTCGGGTATACAAAGTTTTTGCATGGCGTGACAGTTTGTAGTTCTAATCCAAGACGTGGGTAGTTTGGGATTGCTGAAAGAAATACCTTTGTGTTACTTATTCTTTTGTTCATTTTTTGGGAAAGAAATTGTGGTTTAAGTGAATGTGTAGAAGAGGCTCTTTGGATTCATGAGTCAATACAACATCATAGGAACTCTTTGAATAATGTATGCTCAAAATGTGCTCAGTATCTAACAGTCTTCCTATTGGGAAGACTTTGTGTACAAAAGAACCATTTTGTTAAAAACTAGTGATAGCCAGTGCCGATAACACGTGGCGGTAGAATAGAAAGCGCAACACAATACCTAAAGATACGATGAAACTTCGAGTGTTAATAGTGTTTTCAGCACTAATTCGTGCCTTCGACACTCATGATGAGTGACGACACTCTATCCGTGTTTGCTGTATAGCCTGTGCCGATGGCACAGAGCGACAGAATAGAAAACGCAACACAATACCCAAAGGTACAATAAAATTTCGGGTATTAGTAGTGTATTCGACACTGATTCCTATTTTCGGCACTCATGATGAATGATGACACTCAACCCGTATTTTCGGTATAGTTCGTGTCAATTGCACGGAACGATATAATAGAAGTGAACACAATACCTAATAGTATCAGAATAGCTTTTGGTATCCATGTTTTAAAAAACATTTTTAATGAAAAAATAGTATCATTAAAAAATAGTTTTTAATCAAAAATACTATTGTATTATTATTTTTTAAAAAAAATATATTCAAATTGATGTAGATTCGTTATCTTTAACTTTTTTTAAACTTTTCTTGTGTTTTTTT
>NMUG010012775.1:0-10279 GCA_002855965.1 Monotropa hypopitys
TTTAATAAGTACATTAATTTAACTAAGAATCTGTTGGAGTGTAGACAACCTTCAACACTATTTTTATACCGGGGGTGTGGGGGCGGGAGCCCCCACGGGAGTCCGTGTTGCGACTTTAGGAGCCCCCACGGGAGTCCGTGTTGCGACTTTAGGAGCAACACGGACTGCAGCGATTTCGATATTTTGGAGGACCTCTGGTATAATATCGGCTATAGTCCCGACCGTATATTTGTGGGTTACTAAATATATTATAATATATGACCTTTAAACCCAAAACATATAAGTTATTACAAAATTACCATCGAAATTATTTAAAAAATATTGTTTTTGGTCTCTGGCATGTCCCCCGCGTGTCCCCGCTGTGTCCTGCTCCAAATTAAATAATAAATTATAGGACACGCCAAATGGCGTGTCCCATACGTATCCCCGCGTGTCCCCGCCGTGTCCGTGTCCCCGCCGTGTCCGACACGCGTACGGCGACCCCGGAGGCGTGTCCGTGCTTCCTAGGTTATTGGAGGCTGGGAAATCCAAGTGGATGACATGCTCATGGGCTATTCCTTCTGGTGAAATTATCACCACTCCTGCTCCGGCGCCTCGGGTATTTGATGCTCCATCAACATAAAGTTTCCAGCCGAAATTGGGGCCATCAGATGGTGCTGCTACGGGATAGTGATGATTGTTCTGGAGCAAATTCAGATCTTCTTCTGATGGTCTGGGAGAGAACTCCGCAACAAAATCTACGAGTACATGGGCTTTGATAGCGGTCCAGGCTGGTACCGGATGTTGAAATTAGCTAACTCCACAGCCCATTTAGAGATGTGGTTGGACAAATCTGCTTTCCGGAGTACTGACTTTAGGGGGTGCTCCATCAGAATCGTGATAGTGTGGGCCTGGAAGTAGGGCACCATCTTTCTTGATGCTGAGACAAGTGCCAGGGCTAGTTTTTCCAGGGACAGGTACCGCGTTTCAGCGTCCAGCAGGGTTTTGCTGGAATAGTACACTGGAACATGGTTCTGTCCCTCTTGTCGTACCAAGACCGAACTGACCGATTGCTGTGAGACGGCCAAGTATAAGAATAATTCCTCGTGCTCGCGTGGTACGGTAAGCAGAGGTGCCTCGGTTAGATATTGCTTCAGTTCGGCCAAAGCTTGGCCTGACTTTTTAGTCCATTGGATATTTCGTCTGCTAGATTTTTTAATGAGATCAAAGAAAAGACGACACTTATCTGACGACCGACTGATGAACCGGTTTAATAATGATGCCATTCCAGTATGCTTCTGTACTTCCTTGATGATACGGGGATCCTGGAGGTCCCGGATCTCTATGATCTGGTTTGGATCTGCCTCGATCCCTCTTCTGGTGACTAAGTGCCTGAGGAACCATCCCGAACCAACCCCGAAGGCACACTTTTCTGCATTGAGCTTAAGACGATGCTCCTTTAGCACATTAAAAATTTGTTGCAGGTCTTCCAAGTGATCCCGGGCTTCTTTGCTCTTCACTACCATATCATCTATGTATGCCTCCATTGTCCAGCCAATGTGGTTTCGGAACATTGTTGTGACCATCCTCTGGTATGTTTCCTTGACATTCTTTAATCCAAACGACATTACTTGATAACAATATAAGCCTCTGGTGAGATGAAGACAATCTTCTCTACGTTGGGGGATACATGGCTATCTGATGGTAGCCCCAGTATGCGTCCATAAAGTTGAGCCGGTCATGATCGGCTGTTGCATCTACCAACTGGTCGATTCGGGGGAGGGAGAATGGGTCCTTTGGACATGCATCATTCAAGTTGGTGTAATCCACACATACCCGAAATTTTCCATTCTTTTTCTTGACCATCACCGTGTTGGTCAGCCATGTGGGATACTGTACTTTCTGGATCGCGTTTGCCTCCATCAATTTGTCTACCTCTTCAATTACAGTCTCTGTATGGATTGCCGCTGACCGATGGGCTTTTTGTACGACTGGTTAGAAGGTTGGATCTACATTGAGTCAGTGACATACTAGGTCCGGACTGGCCACTGGCATCTCATAAGGTGTCTATGCGAACACGTCGATGTTTGCTCTCAAGAGACAGAGCATGTCCTCCTGATCCGGTTCTGGCATGACCGGCCCAATGAGGAAGAAGCGTTCGTTGTCCTCTTCGACTGGAACACAGATCAGGTCCTCAACTACTTTTTCTGAGGCTTCGGTACCAACATCCTCGAGTACCGGAGCATCTGGTGTTTCAACCCAATAAACCTGGGCCAGACTTGTCCTTCCCTTGATTGCTACAACGTAGCACTTCTGTGATGCTACCTAATCTCCATAAACATCCTCCTGAGGGTCATTGAACTGCACCACCTAAAGATAGGTGGACGCGATTGCTTCCATCCAGTGAAGCTAGTCCCGGCCCAAGATGGCATTGTACAGGCTCGGGACATCGACCAATACAAACTCGGTGTCAACTTTTTTTGCTTCCTGCTATGATCGACAGGCTTACCTTTCCGAGTGGCCAGACCGGTGAGGAGTTAAACCCAACCAATGTCACCTCTGACAGGACCAAGTCAACCAGGGGTAGCCCTAATTGCTTGAACAACGGGCAGTCAATTACATCTGATGAGCTTCCCGGATCGATGAGAATTCTCCGAACCAAGATTCTCCCGAACCGAAGGCTCATGACCAGGATGTCGCTATGCGGGAGCTAGACCCTTTCCAGGTCCTTCTCCATGAAGGTGATCTGCCATCGCTTGGCCGACTCTGCCCTAAGTCGCTTTGGTACTGCTTCAACATTTATCACCATTCTTCCGGGCTGCCCTTCCTGAGTCTCTTCTTTGATCCTCCGCTCTGTCGCTTCGTCCATTGCTCCGTGGATGACATTGATCACCCGGATAATGTCATCGTCGTCACGGATAGGTGGTGGTGGTAGTCCGGTTGCCGTTGTTTCTTCATCAATGTACTCCTGGAGCCTTCCGGTCTGTACTTGCTCCTCCAAGAATGCCTTGAACGCTTTGCATTGGGTCGTTAGATGTCACATATCCCGGTGGTAGGAGCACTTCATTGTTGCGTTCTTGCCCCTGAGTTCCCCAATGATCTTGGGGGGAAGCCTGAAGAAGTCCTCCTTCTCAATCTTATGGAGGAGCTCGTAGATGGGGATTTTGAACACCGTCTCGTTAGCCTGAAATTCCTCCGGTCGTGGGACCCTTTTCTCCTTAGTATTGATGTTGTTGACTTGCCGGGATAGTCCTCCTCCGGACAATCTGGGCTTGGAGCCGATGTTTAGTTCGGCTTTTAGTCGCTCAAACCGGGCTTCCTCTAGTCTGCAGTGCTTTTTGATCCGGGACATAAGATCGTCCATGTTCGCCGGACTGCAGAGTGTTAGATCCTCGAAAAGCTTGCTCTGGGGATCCAATCCCATCTTGAATGACAGGACTGCAGTACCTGGAGTGCACCCCTCAATTTCATTATACACTTCCCAATACCGGGAGGCATACTTCCAGAGTGATTCTCCCTTGCCCATCCGGAGCGCCAGCAGTGTATCCACTTCTTTCTTCTATTTTGTGCTGGTGACGAACCGGGCCAAGAACGCTTGTGACAGCTCCCGGAATGAACTGATCGATTGCTCCAGCAGCTTGTCGAACCAAATTAATCTGAGGTCGCCCAAGCTGGAAGGAAATACCTCGCACAAGAGCTCATCCTCCGTGATGTCATCTGCTGGAAATGCACCAGATGTACATATGCATCCGACGTCAGTTCATATTTCTTGAACTTCGAGGGCACTTCATGGAGATCGGTAAGCATCAATGGCCGAAGTAAACGGTGAGGAGATGAGATGGGAATAGACCTGGTCTGTCCGACTTGATGTAATTCGGTCATCTCTTCGCTTGGCATCCAACCTATCTCGCAAGTCTTGGGACTGGATGCCCATGTCCCAAACATTGGACGTGAAATGCACTGAAGCATGTCGTTTGGTTGTCCGGTAATCATCCTTTCTCTTCCTTTTCCTTTCCTACCTTTCAAACTGACTCTCATGAGACGTCGTGTCACCGCAGCTCCAGTCCGGTTCCCAGCTCGCAGTAGAACATTCCATTGGGTCGAAGTTGCTCCCAAGGCGTAGAACCGCTGAGGTCCAGGGCCCTTTGTTGTGGGTCCAGAGACACTGGAGCCTTTCCCTTCCTCTCTCGTCCTGAGTGATTGGGGTGAGCTATTTCCTCCGTTATGCGTTCCTCCGGGTGCCTTTTGTGATGCCTCCTCCTATCGGGGGAACGACGCCATGTCCTTCCCCTGACCGTCTCGTACCACGGGATTCTCTCGAATGTAGCTCGACCTTGAACCGTAGCACATCCTCTTAAATAGCAAGGATGATGGTGTCCTTCTTGTCGATCCGGTTCTCCAGTGTCCGGATGTAGGCCATGGAGCCCTAGTCCTTCAGCAGTGTCTCCGTGCCGTACCATTCGCGGCTCTATTTCTCTCCGCCAATTCTCCAGCCAGTGTTGTCCCATTTATCGTCTGGAGAACAACAAGCTCTTCCGGGATTAGATTCTCTTGAATCGTAGGATCCGTGATTGTAGGCGGGGCCATTAATGAGGATTGTTCTTATCACCGATCGGAAAGAATAGTGGTTGCTGTCTTCCCCAGCAGAGTTGCCAATTGTGGATTCCTGGACCTCAACCTTGTCTGTTCACCAATCTTCTGATCCGAATAAGCGCTAAGAGACCAACCCTGCAATCACAGCACACTGTTAGTGCTAGCCGGCGCCATCCGCCGGAATGGCACTCTGATGCCTAAGACAGGTAGGTGTATAAGAGAAAAAAATGACAGAATAAGAGCTCTGTAAAACCAGAATTGTCTTACCCGATCTGCACTATTTCTCCTTTTTATAACGCTCTCTTGGCACCTAACTAGGCGTCATCATCGCCAAACGTCTGGGCAATCCGTCGTGATTCCCGAGAGCGTGCAACCTCCCTATCCCGAATAGGACGGGATTCTCCATAATCTTCGATAATGCTCCGGCTATATATGCGTGGGCCCGGAAGCCTGTTGTCCTGCCCACTGGGCCGTAATTCGGGGATCGGTTGTTGTCGTACCACAGTATCCCGGTCCTGGTTATAGCTCCTTGCCTTTGTCTCCAACACTATGGTCCGGTACTAGGAGCCATTCGGGCTACCTAGGCACTGTACTGCCTCATGGACCAATAGACCTCTATTGGTCCGGTACATCCACCTATACTCTATTCCTTATATGGTCACCAGATCCATGGGAGCAACAAAGTTCTCACCGAACAGACCTCTCAGTATAATTCGATTAGGCCTGACGGTCAGGTAAAGAAGGAGTGGTGCAGCGTCTTCTAGTCTTGCCCAAACAACCATTTGGATAGTGGCCCACCAGTCAGTCCATACGACATACCCTGCCCATACTGGGACTGCCTCCAGAGGGCTTGCTCCTTTACCCGACCCGTAGGCCTGTCATGGTTCGGTTACCACAAGAGTAATGAATGGTTGTGTAGGAGGATGGATGGAGAATCGGATGAAGATGGTGAATCGGTGTTCGGGGATGATACTTTGACATGGAGAGATGTTGCTAGAGCTTTTTGAGCGAGGAAAAGCAGCAAAGCAACTAGAGCAACAAAATCAAGAGCACAATCAAAGCCATCAACCTCAAATGCATTTCAATTGGTAGACGAAAAAAAGGCAAAGTATGAATACAAAGAAGAAGAGGAAGACGTTGAGGGATACAAATATGTTGATGAGGATGAAGATGGGGATGTGGATATAGTTAGTCTTGATGTTGAGGATGATTAGTATTTCATTATTGGTCCTCTAGACAATTTGATGTTTTAGTTTGATGCATCTATGAGTATTGTACTATTGTTGACTATTTGACATTTTATGGATGTTTTGTGGATTTTTAAGAAGTAAACTCTCAAATTTATTGTCTTGTCATTTACTATTTGATATATTGCTGAATGCTTTTTTGTCATTTTTTGCACCTAGGTGTGCCTCGCTTCGATGAGGCATGTGCCTTGTGTTGCGCCTCGCGCCTAGACCCCATGGCACTTCTGCGCTTCGGTGCGCCTCGCGTCATAAATAACTATGTCCGTGAAAGAAGCTTTCATAACCTACATATAAGTACATGGTTATCACCATAGTTGTCACAGGGGACAGGCGCACCTAAACGGAAAGTTCTATTGGGGACTAGTCAAGAAGCACAAGACAAGGCACACATCTTTTTTAAGTGAGACACACTTGGGCAAAAAAATAGTAAAATTGACATATAACAATACTTTAAATAATAAAAAATTAAGATAGTTAATTATAGAAAGTGGGTAATCCAAAAGATCTATAAAACATCCATTGAATATGAAATAGTCAACAATCCTTGCATAGAGAAGAAAAGTAATCATCCAACTTGCACTTCCATCCATCCTAAGAAGGATTGCCTAATCATTCTCAGCATCAACACCAAGTAAATCTACATCGTCTTCATCTTCATCAGCGGATTTGTATCCCTCCACATCTTCCTCTTCTTCTGCCTCTTTAGAATTGGCCGCTCTATCAAATCAAATGCATTGGACGCGGAACCCAATGATCGTGCTCTCGATGTTGTTGCTCCGGCTACGTTGTTACTTTCTCCTGCTCCAGAATACTAGTTTTATAGGTGGTCAATGGACTTTTGATAAAAAAAATAGCAAATTGGAGACAAAAAAACTCAATCATATATCTATAAAAACATGCTATAAGCTAACATACTACACTGTGTTGGGGATGCAGACAACCTTCAGAAAATTAGTCCATCTAGAGGATGTGGGGGCGGACAACGAAGAAGAAAAATCAATCAACAAAGAGAAATTGCAAGATAGGTAAGAAGAAGAATCGAGTACCTGCAACTTCTAGGGCTTAATTTGTTGTCATCTTTTGATGTCGCTAAGGAGAGGTATTTCATCGTGTGAAATCGACCCAACCCTATATCATTAATCTACCTTTTTAAAAAAGTTTGCCTTCCTAATTTCAACGGTTGACATTTCTCATGCGTCTTTGAACTCGTTGCGCCTTGACTAGCAAAAGGCGAGAGAGTTGCACATTAATGCGTCTAGGCGCGTGCCTAGGCATGCCTTTGATAACTATGATTATCACTATTGATTTATGAAGATAGCCCCAAGTGGAAGTACCAGTTCGCTAATACAGACAATAAAGCACATCCCTATCTCCTAAACTCTCTCTAGGAAAAGCCTAAGAGCTTACAACAAAAGGATGAAGGTTAAGTCATGGGAAAAAAAACATAAGCAGCCATCTACACAATAAACAAAAACTGGAAATGTAAAAGTGCATCAGAACATTCAGAACCAAAATCTTCAGCATGTTTCTTTATCCTCTATGTTAGTTTGTCCCACATTGGTTAATTAATATCTACAAAACTAATATATGAGCCTGGGAGGCCCCTTCACTCCTTACCAATTGGTTTTGAGTGGAATACTTTAACATGGTATCAGAGTTAGGATTTCAGAGGTTTTTGGACAATTCTCTTAGTTAATTATCCCGTTGTTTGTGTTTAAGTGCACCTCGTTTCGTTATGATCCGTGTGTTATAGATCCGTTGTTTATCTCTCCACGTGCGGGTCAGGGGTCGCACGTGCGGGAGAGTGTTAAAGTTTATCCCACATTGGTAAATTAATACCTCCAAAACTAGTATATGAGTCTGGGCGACATCTCCACTCATTACCAAATTGGTTTTGAGTTCGATGCTTTAACACTCTACATTTGTGCGCAATGAAGACCAATGACAATTGTCGGCAAGGATTTCTCTTGATCTCCAACTTGCTTTTGTCACCTAGCGTGATACGGACACAGACAAAAAAAAGAATCAGTTTTGTTAAAAGGGGAAGAAGCATAATGCTGCAAATAGTTTCCAAAAAGCCTTTTTGTTTCATAATCTGCAACGGTCCTGCCGAAAAGTTCTGAAGTATGTCATAATAGTCGGACATGCTATCCAGCTAGCTAACAACAAAATATCTAAGAAACACGGACAGCAAAATCATCACACTGATGATGCAAGTCTGAAGTAGCTCACTTTTACAATATCAAGTTCAAAACAAGAAATGAACAAACAAATTCATACTTCTCTCTACTATAATGTAGACTGTCCTATTATGAGCATATTCATCTTTAAAATTCTCAATTTCACCCAACCGAGCCACTATGATCACCATCAATAAGCACTATATACCATGGTCAAATGAGTACATTAAGGAAATGAAGAATTATTCTCACCACGAACCCTCCCATTGGATCGAGTATGTGCATCATCTGGGAGAAACTTCTCAAGAACATCTTTTAGAACTGCCTGGACACAGAAATATTGAACAAATGAAATGCTTAAATCTCCATTCCAAGACTAGGAAGAACATAGTAACTCTTCCTTTCTGCAAGTTTCAGTCTCACATAGCCTCATTAAAAATACCAAAAATCTTGCACGTCCAGAACATCATTTGCTACTTTACTATTTTCAATTAAGTAGCAAATCATTTGAATTTTGAACAGTTCAAGAATTTGACAATGCCTTCAGTTCATTGGTATCTCATCCAAATTAACAAAATCTGACAAATCATGACATCGAACCACAATGCCATATTGCAATTAAAGGTTTTGGTTGTTCACCATGCATTGTCTGCCCGCATTATTAAAACTATATTTAAGAAAATGTTAATAAAAGTGTACAAATCAGGATGCCCAAAGCATAATGGCATTTTCCTAATTAGAATGTTGTCTGATGTCATCAAAAAATCTGATTTAAAATACCTAGACCAGGAATCCCACAATCCAGTCATATCATACTTCCACCTTTTTTGGCAACATATATACTAGAAGTTAACAGTGTTACGCTGGCCTCATGATCTAATACTACATTCAAATGAACCAATAAATATCAGGAGACAGGACAGATCTCCGGTCTATAGCACAAGATTTTGAGTCTATACCAAGCATAGTTGTAAAAGGCGCGCCTAGGCGCGAGGCGCAGCGAGGCACGGTCCAAGGGCCCCGACTGGGCTGGGGCGAGGCGACATTCAAGAGGCGCTCCCGAGGCGCCGAGGCGCGGTGGAGGCGCGAGGCGCTGCTTAGGCGTGAGGCGCGCGCCTCTTGTATTTTAAAAAAACCCTAAAGCTAATGTCTCTCACTCACGCTGTATCGCTTTCTGCATCTCTCTGTCTGTCTCACGCTGCTCTCTCGCTCCCGCTGCTCCCTCCCTCACGCACGGTACTCTCTCTCTCTCTCTCATGATCTCTGTCTCTCCCTCCCTCTACTGTGTTCTCTCTGGCTCTCATCTCTCACTCTCATGACCTCTGTCTCTCTCACTCTCACGGTGCATATCTCTATCCCTCTGCTTCATCTAATCTTTCTGTGATATAAATTTTTATATTTTTGATGTTATGTTCCGTTTCTCTTTACTGTCTAGAAGCCCTTTGATCAATTTACTTTTCCTTGGTGGAAAATGATGAATTTGAGTCTTTTGACTTTCTTCTCCATCAGCTTATTACATAGGCTTAGAATGAGATTCTTCTCCCGTTATCATCTGTTTGATTCCCGAGTAAACCAAGGGAAAATTCAATGATTATCTTTACATAGTTTTGATTTTCAAGAATAAAGTGCAAAGTAACTGACAGAAAAATCAATCGGTGGTGCAAATATTGGTGTATACTATTTTTTTGTTTTTTTATGCCTTATTGCGCCTCGCTTCGATAAGGCGCGCGCCTCGCTTCGCGCCTCGCGCCTAGACCCCAGCCGGCCCTTTGCACCTCGTTGCGCCTCGCGCCCCAAATAACTATGACACCAAGGGTTATATTCGCATACCCTCAATGATTGAGACTACATGGGTTATGTTATGTTGTTGTTGTGAACCAAGAGTTATATTCCCATTAAAACATCTTGGGGAGAATAAGGCTAAAGTCCAAGGAGATGAACCTGCTTAAAGAATAACACCTAGAAGCATAACGCTCACTATCTGCTTATCCGTGAACAAAGTCTCTCCATTTATCCCACATACCCCTAGGCGAAATGCAGTTCCTCTCCGTCGGCAATCTTCAGCCAATATTTTGGTAGCTTTTAAAGCTTCTTCCATACTGGTTCCAGAGGCAACCACTGCGCAAACAATAGCACCAGCGGATGAACCAGCTAATGGTGTGGTGTCCTGTCAGAAACAAACGCTTCAGCCATGTGAAGATATTATTAAACATTAGAACCTTAGTTCCTTTCAGAAAAAGTTAACGTAAGTGACACAAAGAAAAGATCGACAAACATACA
>NMUG010012776.1:0-10279 GCA_002855965.1 Monotropa hypopitys
TCCTAATGCGATGGAAACACTTAACAACGTGGAATCAAAGGGTAGTGGGGGCCCTCCCAACGATTTGGGGAATGTTGGGATATTTATGCGGGAATAGACTTATGATGGGATTCCCTGGATGGTCGCTCCATCCATGACATTGTGCACAATGGGGGTAACTTGGCCCTACCAACGAGTTTGGGAACGATGGACGAAAAGAATAGTGTGCCGACAAGCCACTATGTCGGACCCAATCAAATATGAAAACGATTCTCGAGTATGATAAAGGAGAATGAGAGGATAAATCAAGAATGGACTTATGAGGGGATTCTTGGATTTATTCCTATTGCAAAGTTATGGAACGATCGGCAACATGTAACGAGGATGATAGGATAGCCGGAATGGATTTGGCTAGGGATTCCGTAGTTTATCCATGTTGTGAAGTAAATGAACGGAAAGATAGAAAGAAAATAAATAAATACCTCAAATATCCCAAGTTACATATGAATCTAATTCATAACGATAAAGATAGTTAGTGAAGTTCGTGAAGTGAGTTGTTGTTAGATATCTTAGCATTGCTTTGGTTTGGGATCCTTAGTAGATCCTTATAGTTGTTTTACCTTAGTGGTAAGGTTGGTTGGGTTGTGCTAGAGTTTACTTTGGTTGGACCTAGGATGTCTTACTCTTTGCTCTTACTCAGTTTTAAGGATTTGGTTGTACCCACTTGGTTGGCGACACGCCTATGTCCACTATTGCTTGAGTTAGGTTTGCACCATATGCACTTTGAGTTCTTTACTATTCTTGTACGTATTTCTTGTGGACACGTAGGCACACACCGCATATGCATGCTTGGTAGTAGTTAGGGGTTTTCTCACTGAGCTGTGGTTTTCTCAAACCCCCCCTTTTCTCTTTTTCTAGTTCTGTTTTGCAGGGCTTGGAGGACTTGTTGATTTGGAGTTCGAGTCAGCTGCTGAATTTTCTTGGGCTCGGCCACTTCAGTTTCAGTAGCCTTTCTTGCACAGTATATTTCAGTTACAGTGTTTTCAGTTTTAGTTCCTTTTCTTGTACTTGTAGTTCTTTCTGTTCACTATAGCAGTTGTAGTAGGCCAGTACTTGCACTTCACATCCGCTCTTGTACCATGTTTGTATTTCTACTTTGTACTGCTCGGTGATATAATGGTAAGTTGAACTGAATGTATCTGGATGGAAAGTAGTTGTATACTCATGTTTATTATTTAAACTGTTTTAAATTGTATTGCAAAATAAATGGTTTGAAAATCCGGGGCGTGACAACTTGGTATCAGAGCTTTTGGTTCGAATACCTTGGAGCCGTGGGGAGACACTTAGTATCCATGGGTTCTCTTGGTCATTACATTGTTCTTCGATCATGTGTGTGTGCTTGATGTGCTCTATCGCATCATGGACTTGTGTCTTTGAGGTATCCTGCATGTTTGTCTCCTTCTATGAATGTTGAGTTTCTCTATCTTTTGGAAGTTGAGTATTGATCTCTTGTGGCAAGTATAGTTGTCTTGCGGTGATTGTGTGCTCTTGTGTCCTCGTTTCTAGTGATCATGATGCATCTATTGTGGTTATTGGTTGGTCTTAAGCTCTTCGCTAGAGTTGGTAAGGTGAGATTTGTGGAAGTATTCAAGGTCGTTGTTGTGGTTATCCCTCATCTTTTCGTTAGTAAGGCGGAATTTGAGTCTTGTTGACATGTCGTATTAGGACTTTGGTAACTTTGGTGTTGGTTTGATTATGGATAGTAACCCTTGGAGCCTTTTTAGTCTCAGAGTTTGGTTGCCTTTTCCCGTTGAGGTGTGAACACTCGCATAATGGTTGGTAAAATAGGCCTTATGGTCCATCCGAGTTTGTGTTTCCTATTCTATTTTAGTAGAAATCTTGAGGCGTTACCAAGATTTCCTAGTGTTCTTCTTTAAGGGGTATGACCCATAGGTCATATCTCTTCGCGAGATTGAATTATTTGTGCTCGTTTTGGATTTTGTAGACTTCGTGGTGCCGTTGTTGGTTAGTTCATGAGTGTAAGCTCGGTTGTGACATACCTTTTCCCTTTTGAACTCTTGCTTTGCCTTAGTTTGAGGCTGGTTGGTCATGAGAGGTTCGACATCGATGTCCGTTTGTGGTTGTTTGAGCTTATTGCTCATGTTAAAGCTTGGATGTTCCGTACGAGTTGTTCGTATTTCTCGTTCTCGCTCGAGTCTTCTCGATTGAATGACTTTAGTTGCTTCCTTTGTGGGTTAGTTGGATGATTGCGAACCATGCCTTGAATGCCTTGCAAGAATCCCTTCGTTCGAAGTCCTCTCCAATCAAATGGCAAAGGTGATCCTCTTGTGCAAACATTTGGCTTGTAAGGAGTTGTAGGACCCTTGATTCTTTGCGTGTTCCTTGTTGTGAGTCCTATTGGCATGTCCCTTACCTCCTATCGACTCATTAGACCATTGTGTATTTCCTTCGGGTTAGGTATGGATTGGAAGTTCTCCCTTGTGAATCCGTTGTAAGTGTTAAATTCTTCCAAGTGATCGGTGACATTTTGTGCAATTGTCCTGTCCCGACCTCGATAAAGACTGCTCTTGTATAGACACCTATGTGCTTTGTCGATTGGAATCTCTTTTCTTTGACTCGGTTGATGTGGTATGTCATGAGGAAGCACATGTGAGATATCATTTGGTTTCATATGTCTATACGTGGTATTACGACTCCTTTCCTTTGGTTGGTGTTGGCTTTGATTGATGTGATCTGTATCGACAGTTTCCTTTTCTTTCTCCTTTATAGACCATCTCTTTAGAAGTCGTGTTTTGAGCGCAAGTGGTGTTTCCACTATGTGGTGTTGAAACTCTAGTGGTGAAAGAGATTTCGACTTCTCCTTTTGTTGTTTTATCTGATACATACTTTTGTACCGCGTATTTCATCGACCATAGGTTAATAACTATTGGAAATTTGGGAAGACTCGTGTTCGATTGGTTGTGGGCCATGGGTTGACATTTCTTTTTTTGATGGTCTTTGGCAAAAAATCAGAGTCTTTTGTACCTAGTGTTTTGTTGTACCTTGTTGGAGACTCGTTGGAGGATTTGTTAAACTCTCGATAACATCAAATTGAGTTGTACTTCGTCTAATGCATGTATTAAAGCCTTTCGATTTCCTTGTAAGGTTTCACTCGAGTTGCGTTCCACGTTGTGAATCACCCATGTGACACGATGTGCCACTTCATTTCTATAGTTGGGTGACACATGATGATCACATTTCATTGTTCTTCTTGGTGAAAATCTTCCTTGTTCGAAGGACTATGCTTTTGGTTGATTGCCTCTCTATTGTCGTGGTATTCTTGATCGGAATGCTGGTGTTTCCTTTTCGGTTGCAAAGTTTTAGTTGAAGTAAGAGACTTTTGTTAAATTTTTTTGCTATGTTTGTGCATTGGATGATACGTGATCGTTGAAGAGAAGCTAGTAAATCAAAGAAGTACGCGTTTGATTAACCGTAGGAAAGTTTGGTACGAATGCATATTGTGGTCTAGACTTGGTGTGAGTTTAGTGTCATGCCATATTGTCAGGCCTGGCACGTGCACATTTTGGCATGTGTGGGTACGTGAGTACTTTTTGGTTATGTGATACACGTTTGACGTGGTGAATTGGTTTGAGAAGAGCTACCGGCCGAGGCATCTCAAAACAAACCACCAAGGTCATACAGTTACCATGCTAGGATGTGTACGTGCGGTGTTGTGTATTCTTTGACTTGTCAATTTTGGAGCATGACCGTGTGTTGCATTATAGTCGAGCTAGTTCGTGGGCTTTGGTGCGGTGACGTATCTCCGTTAGTTACAAATCACCAAGCTATAGGCGTATCAGCGTATTGGCGTATTGGCGTATCGGCGTATCGGCGTATTGGCGTATTGGCGTATCGGCGTATCGGCATATCGGCGTATTGGTGTATCCACGGCATATCCTTGTGTATCGGTGTACCCGTAGTGCAAATCGTGTTTTGTAGAGGCCGACAACATGAGAATTACTTATGTGCGGGCGTGTAGACCGGTAAGAGAGTGTTGGCGTTTGTAGCACCGATTCATCTATATCCTTTTCTTTCATTTGGTAAGAATTTTTGTGGGATGGTTGCAAGTCCTTCGTCATTGAGAAGGTTGTCTCTTGTAGGATCCTCCATTCTTTTGTTATCTCGGTGGAATCAATTTTGTGTCGGCATATCTGTACCGTATCGGGAAGCATTCTCTTGTCCCTTAGTATATTTGTAGGCATGTGAATCGTGACACATGCCCTTGCTTTGTCGCAATTGCAAACGGCTCGTTGGATGTCGAAGTGAAATGTACCTATGCTTATCCGTGTGTCGTTCAAGTGTTCGGACACCTGTATCAAACCCAAGCATCCTAGTTTAAAACGTTATCGTGTTTCGTGTAATCCAACTCTTAAGAAGCCCATTGTGGAGATGAACTTCGATTTTGATTCCTTTGTTGAGGAGTAGAATTCTTCAGTCTCGATAGTCGGATGGTTTGATTTTCATCCCCTCTTCTTTTTACCCAATTTCGAGGACGAAATTTCTTTAAGAGGTATGAGGTGTCACGACTCGTATTTTCATAAATGTTTTTCCGGAAATAAATTCATTCTTGAATTAAATCTATTGATCCTTTGTTGAAGTTCATAGAGGGTCGTTTGCCTCAAATTAACGTTTAAAATTCCTATGGATTATCGTTCTAAGGTTTAGAATTCGTTTGAGGACTCTGCATTTCAAATATCCATCTCCGATGGAGTCCGATGATGGGTTGTAGTAAGTTCAGTGGATTCCCGAGGGTTCTTGGTTGACCTGGCATGCTTTGGGATGGCCCGAAAGGGCCTTGGCATCATTTTCACATTCAAGAGCCTGCATCGGTGCACACGGGGAGGAATTGGTTGTGCATCGGTGCATGCACCGGTGCACATGTGTTCTGCTGGATTTTAGTTCCAGTTGCATCGGTGCATGCACCGGTGCAAAGTGAATCTACACTTTTGTTTTGGCTCGCTGCATTGGTTGGTGCATCGGTGCAGAGGTGTTTGCACCGGTGCATGCACCGGTGCACATAGGGTTTTGAAGGATTTCTATTGGGGGCATTTTGGTCTTTTCTATGGGGTGTTTATATACCTCTACGGTCATAAAACCCTTCATTTTTGGCCCAGAAGCTCTCTCTCTTCCTCCCCCATCCGTAAGTTCTCTCTCTCACTCTACAACTCGTTTCTCCTGTCTCTTCTCTCTACATTTCATGACAATCCTTTGGGTTTTATAGATTTTACCCTTCACCAACATCAATGAGGGCTCCCTGATCTACGCGATGATGGGCTTGGATCATGGAGGTGTTGAGGACATTTCTCCGGTGACCTCCGAGCTCCGGCGACTTTCCGGTGGGTAAATTCCTCTCTACTATCTAGTGTGTGTATGTGTGTGTGTACATAGATTTTATTTTCGTACTCATTGAGCATCCACCCGACTTTATGAACTAGGGTTAGTCTAGGTTCATAATATATGTCTTGAGAGATGATTGAGCATTTAGTAGGGAGATTGTTGAGGCGCATCACTTGTTCGATGAAATTTCTTTGAGAACCATAAATCGTGTTTGGGGGTCAATCGTGACATTAGGATGGTCTTAGGACTTGTATGTAGAACAATTGGGTGAATTGAGTTTTGAAAATTAAAATAAGTCCCTTAGAACCTAGGGGACACCAAGTGTTCGATAAAGTCCTAAGTGGACCATTGGAGTTAAATTGGGTCTAATTGGACCTTTTGGGTATTGGAGTGACCTTTCCTAGTTGGTGTGGATTTCCCTTGGCGTCGTCGCGATTATACATTCCCTTATATGCGTTGGTCTCCCTTGAGCTTGTCAAGGGTGAGTGTTGAAATAAATCGTCAACTTGGTAAAGGATAGAACCGGTGGGTTAATCCCCTTTGATCTAATTAAGGTGGAGTGTGGATTGGGAACACTTGGCAATACATTGAATGTAATCAAAGAATGTCAAATATGGAGGATGTATCCCACGAGGACTACTCGTACTCAACCTTGAATCAATCACTTGAGACGCTTTTAATGGAAAGGAACATGATCGAGTAAGTTAACATGGAAATGCGGTCTAGATGGAATAATGTGGTTTGATGGCCTTGTCTAGGCATGGTAACAATGATAAAAAGAAGATTAAAGGATAAATCAAGAATGGAGTTATGAGGGGATTCTTGGATTTATTCCTAATGCGATGGAAACACTTAACAACGTGGAATCAAAGGGTAGTGGGGGCTCTCCCAACGATTTGGGGAACGCCGGGATATTTATGCGAGAATGGACTTATAACGGGATTCCCTGGATGGTCGCTCCATCCACGACATTGTGCACAATGGGGGTAACTTGTCCCTCCAAATGATTTGGGGAACGACGGACGGAAAGGATATTGTACCGATAGGACACTATGCTAGACCCAATCAAATATGAAAATGATTCTCGAGTACAATAAATGAGAATGAGAGGATAAATCAAGAATGGACTTATGAGGGGATTTTTAGATTTATTCCTATTGAAAAGTTATGGAACGATCGACAACATGTAATGAGGATGATAGGATAGCCGAAATGGACTTGGCTAGGGATTATGTAGTTTATCCATGTTGTGAAGTAAATGAACGGAAAGATAGAAAGAAAAGAAAGAAATACCTCAAATATTCCAAGTTACATATGAATCTAATCCATAACGATAAAGATAGTTCGTGAAGTTCGTAAATTGAGTTGTTGTTAGATATTTTAGCGTTGCTTTGGTTTGGGATCCTTATTAGATCCTTAGAGTTGTTTTACCTTAGTGGTAAGGTTGGTTGGGTTGTGCTAGAGTTTACTTCGGTTGGACCTAGGATGCTTTACTCTTTGCTCTTACTCAGTTTTGATTTGGTTGTACCCACTTGGTTGGCGACACGCCTATGTCCACTATTGCTTGAGTTAGGTTTTCACCACGTGCACTTTGAGTTCTTTACTATTCTTGTACATATTGCTTGTGGGCACATAGACACGTGCCACGTGTGCATGCTTGGTAGTAGTTAAGGGTTTTCTCACTGAGCTGTGGTTTGCTCAGACCCTCCCTTTTCTCTTTTTCTAGTTCTGTTCTGCAGAGCTTTGAGGACTTGTTGATTTGGAGTTCGCGTTAGTTGCTGGATTTTCTTGGTCTCGGCCACTTCAGTTTCAGTAGCCTTTATTGCACAGTATATTTCAGTTAAAATGTTTTCAGTTGTAGTTCCTTTTCTTGCACTTGTAGTTATTTCTGTTCACTGTAGCAGTTGTAGTAGGCCAGTACTTGTACTTCACTTCTGCTCTTGTACCCTATTTGTATTTCTACTTTGTACTGCTCGGTGATATAATGGTAAATTCAACTGAATGTATCTGGATGGCAAGTAGTTGTATCCCCATGTTTATTATTTAAAATGTTTTAAATTGTATTTCAAAAATGGTTTGAAAATCCGGGTCATGACACCCTCCCCCCGTGTGCATCACATGCTTGCACTTTTGACGCCAAGTCAGGTTAGACTATATACACCCCATTGAGGTACTATTCACAGGACTATAGACTCTCTTCTTCCATCTCTCTGATTCTCAATTTCTGATTGCCTTTCTCTTCTACAGTTAATGACTTAGCCATTGAAGGCCCCTCTTGGTCACTGTCGACCGGTGGATACTAACCTTTGTCTTGTAGGAGCCAAGCAGGTGAAACATTTTATCTTATAGGCGACCCACTCTGCCCGAAGCACTCATCCCTTACCATCCGGACCAAGCACAGAGGATCTGAAGAGCCTTCCAGATATCAGTCACCACACGATTAAAAGTTGTTTGATGGTCCCTACTTGATCCTTGGTATAGTGATGGAAATGTTTTGACGGATCGATGTTGGATCCAGTGGAAATTCATATTGAGAAGGGAAGAAAGAAAATGATTTTGGAAAGGATAATTTGGAAAGAATATTTTGAAAAGGAAAAATGAGAAACAGTGATTTGTCATAGATTAAAGGGAATTGGGATTATGGTGTGAGTTAATTAAGGAAGTTGTTTTGGGAAATGGGATTTGATTGAGATTTGAGAAAGTGTTTTAATAGAGATTTTGATAAAAGGAAAGGAATTTCATATTTAGTAGGAAGAGTTTCAAAAGAAATGACTTGTTAATTTCTAATAATCTAGTTACAAAGATGGAGAAACGCTCCAATGAGAGAGAAAGCTCTCCTGGTGAAGCCATCTTCCTAAGGAAAATCCTGGAAAATTTTGAGGAGAGAGTGCAAGACATAGCTTTGTCACAAGGTATACGTGATAAAGGGAAAGGAGTGGTGATAGGCAACTTCATGGAAAACGAGGAAGAGGCACCATAAATGGCTATCGGAGGAAGAGGATTAGCAGGAAATGACAAGGAGGTGATAGGCACAACAACCCAAACCTTAGAAGACGATAGCTGCGACCAAAACAACAATCTTGGGTGGACGCAGGTTTCTATAAGGGGAAAAATCAGGGCTGTTGAGAAGGAAGACAAAAACACGTTCACGGTCTTCATTGATAACTTACCTTGGCATGCAAACAAGATGTTATTCAAAATCTTCAGCAAGTTTGGAAGAGTTATGGACATATATATCCCTGGCAAAATAAGTAAGATCTCGAAAAACCTGTATGGGTTTGTACGATATGACTGTGTCGTGCCGGGAAATTTTTCCGTCCTTCCCTCGCATCCCGCACGGTGGGAGTCGTTTTTCGGGACGGAAAAAGATGCGCTGATGGATTAGATTTAAAAATATGAGGGTTTGTTTGAAAATGGATGGCAGCCTGAGTATGACGATTTCGAATTTTCGGAGTCGCCACTTGGTATTGAGCTGTGGTGTACCAAGTCACCGGAATTTTTGTTGTAAAAAGATGTCATTTTATTATAAAAAAATATCTTTTTATTTTGGAAAGGTGTCTGCAAAACCAGAAATTTGAGTTCGGGGATTAAATTACGAACGGGGAAGGTGTTAGGCACCCCACTTGCCCTTTCGGTACTTCTTTTTCAGAAATAAATCTCTTTTCAAATCAAAATCGATTGTTTCCTCGGCTAAGAGAAATGTAAAATTATTACTGATTTTATGTATGAGATGAAAAGACTCCTGGAAATAGTTGTTGACGGGCAGATTTCGGCCCGGTTTTAGTAAGGGGAAATTTTGAAAGAGATACGGGTGTCTTTTGACCCGGTTTTGATGAAATAGAATTTATTTTTGAGCCGGACAGAACTTCGGCGAAAAATATTTTCTCTATAGTCGGACAAAATTCCGACTGTGTTTGGAAGAAATTTTGTTAATATAATTTCATTTTTAACAGTCGGACGGAACTTCGAATGTGTTTTGAAAAGATTTTGTTTTGTTAATTTAATTTTGTTTTCGACAGTCGGACGGAACTTCGACTGTGTTTTTGAAAATGGATTTTATTCTGAGTCGGACAGAACTTCGGCTAAGTGTCGCAAAACATTTTTTTGTAGTTGGACTGAATTCCAACTAAAAAGAGTCGTTTTTGTTTCTAGGTAGTCGGACAGAACTTCGATTGTGCCTTGAAATCTATTTTGAATTTTAGCTGGGCAGAGCTTCGACCGGAAAAATGTTTTCTGTAAAAATTGCCGGAATATGTTTTAACCGGGCTTTGGAAGAAGGATTGTTTTTACCAATCGGACAGAGCTTCGACTGGGTTTTGAAAATTGGTGGGAGGGGATTTTTACTTTCTTTAAGTGAGAAAAATCCTCCTGAGATATCGAGTGCTCCGGAAATGATCCGAGTCACAAGACATTCCTTTGATCCGATTCTGACAGCTACTGCAAACTTTCACTTCAGAGTACGGATGCTGGATTATTATTTTTGTTTGAAAGTGTTTTGGGGAAAGCGAAAGTTAATCGCTGAAGAGAGGTAGAGTATGTATGCTGTAATATGTATGTATGGACAGGGGTATAAAATATCATATATATAAACCGAGCTGGATATATTCCGAGCTAGACGACAAGTATATATATAACCGAGCTGGATATATTCCAAGCTAGACGGCAACAATTGATAAGATATCGTATATAACCGAGCTGGATATATTCTGAGCTAGACGACAAATATTTTGGAGCGAATACGTTTTTATGTTCTTCTCGTACGCGACAGCGGAGCCGGCATAGCCAAGTATGTGCCTAATTCTAATGAGGAGAAATACATAAAATAATGAATTCTTTAAATAGATATGGGTTCGAAAGCATAAAAGACGAGTATTAAAAAAATTGCGGCAAATATATTATTTGG
>NMUG010012777.1:0-10278 GCA_002855965.1 Monotropa hypopitys
AAACTTACCCAATGACGCAAAGCTTCATCGTCGCGCGACAATGCCCGTCCGTCCTTAGTTGTACCCCCGCAATCCACTCCGCACCTAGATACCCATCAGACAGTCACTATCGACAATGAACAATGTCATACAGTAAAGAGAGAGGTCGATGGGCTTACCCACTAACACGAAGTGTCAACTGTCGCGCACCACTGCTCGCCCATCCTTCACTGTACCTCGCCGCACTTCAGAACACTGTTATCTCCACCGCGCGCGTCAACACCACCACCAACGCTTGCCACTGCCGCGCGCACAATCACTACGCCGCCGTCGCTGTGAATCACCAAACCACGGTTGGAAATCAATCGTAGACCCACCGAACTATCCCTCGCACCACCACCTGCGACCACCAGCACCGCAACTCGCCGCTGCCCGGCGCCACCACCCACGGCCGCCATCCTCGCAGAGCTACCACCACCACACCTGGCTGTGTGTGCGTGGAGGAGGAGAGGAGGGAGAGAAGAACTGTAGGTAGAGAGGGAGAGAGAGAGCAGGTCGATGGAGGGGAGGGGGAGATCGCCGCGCAGAGAGGAGGGGCGGAGGGGAGTGCTCGGACGGCGGGGAGAGGGAGAGGGGACGGCGGGGAGAGAGGTGGAGGAGGGGACCGGCGCTGGAGAGGGAGGGGGAGTGAGGTCCGAGAGGGAGGAGAGGGGATGGGAGGTCGGCGGCTAGGGTTAGCGGGGGGGAATGATCGGGGAAGAAGGGGGAAAGGGGATGCCCGAAACCCCTGAATGTTTGTATCCCTTCTTTTTTTTTTGATTTTGTTATATTAATTATCTTTAATGATTTAAATAAAATCAATTAATCCACTATACTTTCAAACAACTCCAGGGGACTCAAACGAAACCCGAATCCCACCACAACGACTTACCCACGCTCAGAATACAAAACCTCACAACCCAAGATTTGCCTCACTCAGACAGGATCGGTAGAATAAAATACGAGCCGCGGGGAACTGAACGGTTAAAAATTAAATCCCCCAAAAAAGATTTAATCGATCGATATTATTTATTTTTTTGAAACGGATAGAAAATAATTAAATTTTCCGGATGTGACAATATTCCTCTAAGACTCCCTCGTCGTCGGACTCAGAGTCATACTCTTCATCCTCTCCTCCATCTTCTGTATCCTCATCCAATATAAAATCTTCTTCATGAAGTTCTCTCTTACTTCAACATTTCTGCAACTTCTCCTAGGCTCTACTAAGCAATCCACTCATGATGCCTCTCCAACCATTCCCCAAGTAAGTCCTGAACTAGCCTCCACTTCTTGATCATCGCCCTTGTTGTCCCTAGAGGTTTTGATGATGTGTTTTCAATGTTTTTATTCACACAAATTTAGTTTATGTTAAAATGATTTTATTTTCTTGTTTTGTGCTTAAAATATTTAAAACTTATTATTCAAGAAAATTGTTTAAATCTTTGTGGTTTTATCAAATAATTTTATAGAGGTTAAGGAAATAGGCTTTCAATGTTTATTTATCTTTACAATAATTTCCTTAGGTCTCTTGTATGATTTATTAACTTAAATTGATTCCCGAATAGGCCTCACCATTTAGGTTGAGAGCCCGAAGCCCGGAACGGGCCTGCTCGGCCCGTGAGCCTGACCCGAGCATGACCCGAGCGCGTTCGATGGGCGGGCCTGAGCTAGACCGAATGAAATATGGGCAGGCTTGGGCTTCACTTGGAGGCCCGAGCCCGGCCTGAAAGCTCGACCCGAAGCCCGTATGTAACAAAAGCCCAAAAGCCCGACCCGAAAGCCCGTATGTAATCAATTTTGTTTATCTGAATAACGTGTATTGTGTTCAATTGCATGAAATACAAATTTTGTGTGATTGTTTGATGATTGCCTAAAAGAACTGAATGCGTGAAATAGGTATTATGTTCTTGTTCTATGAAATATGAACATGAACTGATTGTCTAAAAGCCTACTATAGTAATTTTTTACTTTAATTTTTATAGTTTATGAATTTGTTTAAAAAATATGTTCTTTAATTTTTATGATTGTTGTATTTAATTGAATCTCACGAGCCCGTTTATGAGCCCATTTATGAGTCTGTCCATAAGCCCGTCATGAGCCCGCTTATATTAAGTCCGTGGACCGGGCTTAGGCTTTATTTTTCTCTGGGCCAGGCCAGGTCAGCCCACTCAAGGAAAAAGCCCGACGGGTAAAGCCCTGATTATTCAAGGGTTGGACCGGCCCAGCCCGATGTGAGGCCATGCTTAAAAGTTTTATTAATCATGCTTAAAAATATTCATGCTAACAAGGTTTTATGTACTTACATTTTTCTAAGTTGTGGTCTTCAGGAAAATTGCAAGGAATCAAAATATCAAGCCAAGGGATCAAAGCTCAACTCATTTGAAGCAACATTATGCCCTGTAGGCCAACTAGAATCCTCATTGGATCACCGGTCAGTATGCCGGTCGGCATACCGGTTCTGTACCGAATCTTGCAATTTTTGGGCAGTAGGTTTGGCGTGGAAAATTGGCCTAACAGGCACGCCGACTGGTAGGCCAGACGATATACCGGTCCCATACCAGTTAGTATATTTTGTGTTGATTTCACATTTTGGAGTTGCTCAAAATTACCACAATGCCACTCAACGGCTATAAACGGCTAGTTTCTCCCTTGAGGCTATATATACATGTCTAAGGGTCCAAGACACTCCAAGACTTCAATCCTACAAGTTTTATACATTTGTGAATCTCCTAGAAAGTTCAAACTACTCTCTATATATACTTGAGTGTTCACTTGTAATTTTCTTGAGAGAATTTTGTTCATACTTGTAATATTCTTAGAGAGAGTTGTATGCTTCAATTGTAAGAAGAATGGTTGTCTTCCTCACATTTCTATCATTGTATACTTGGGTGGAAGTCAAGTTCTAGGTTAAAACTTGCAAAGGTTGGATAGGCACCCAAAAGCACTATCAAGGTTCGAGTCACCCGGAAGCATTCAAGGTCATTAGTCACCCGGAAGAGCTAAGACGGTTGGAGAGCACCCAGAAGCATCTCAAGGAGGCAACGACTCGTGGACGCCCGGAAGATTCACAAGGTTGGAGCTCACACGGTCAAGAAGCTCAAGGCACTTGTAAGGTTTGATTACCACCGTTAAGCTAATCTTCTTATTAGTGGAACTCTTATAGTTTTAAAGGAGTGGATGTACGTTAGGCCGTGAACAAGCCTAACGGAACCACTATATTTCTTGTGTTCCGCTTTACTTACTTTGTCTTGCTCTTTACTTATTGTCTTGTGATGACTTTAGTTGCCTTTCTTGCTTGGTGGTGTTGTTTGCACTTTCGTTATATCAAAAGCATTTTAGAATCCACATTCTTGAAACAATCTCAAGCCAGAAACCTTAACCGTTGTCATATCGCAACAATCAAGGTGTAAGTAAGGCGATTGAGATTGAGTCTTGAATCTTGATTCTAATATCTTTATCATAGCTTCCGCACTTGTGTCCTAGTGATTTTACTTGGAGAAATTTTTAATTTAGACACCATTTGAATCTCCCTCTCTTGATTTCTTATTTTCTATATATTTGAGAATTGTTGCCATACCCATTCTCGGGGCCAACAACCCCCTTCAACAATCCATGTTTGGGCCTTACTAGCTTCACTTGCTAGTAGTACATCAACTTCTTTCCATTCTCCTCCCTTTTTGTTGATGAACTTCGCATTAAATTGGATATAGACTAGATTGTTCAACCTCGTTGCATCAAGTCTATTCCTCTTCTTTGTATGTATCTACATTTAAAAAATAAAGTATTAGTATATTTGAAATTTTAACTAATACTCATTTACTTAATTATTTAGTACTTACCCCCTCAAACGTACTCCAGTTTCTCTCACATACGGATGTACTAGTCGTCAATGCAAGAATCTTTATGGCCATTCTTTTCAAGTTGGATGCAACATTACCATAGACCACCATCCAGCTACTCATTAAAGAAGCACAATTAGTTAGTATTTATAAAATATATATAAATAACTAAAAATTTAATAAAAATGATATTTACTTGGATAATAATTGTCGTCATTCTTGGTGCATCCCGCCAAGGCCATAGCTCTTCCAAACAAACCCTCTTATTCTTATACTTCAATAACTATACTGTTGAGTTGAGGTGTTATGTGTAAATGGTTAGGAGTTAGGGGGTCTTTGTGTATTTACTTTTAATCTCTTTTTCTCTTTTGTATATATGTTATGTATTGTAATGGAACATTAGTATTTTACGGATGAATACAATTTTCTCATCTTTCATGGTATCAGAGTTCCGATTCATCGATTGAGTTTTCTCACGTTTGTTTGTTTGACATCATTTGGGTTTCTCTCATTTTTTTCTTGTTCTGTTAATCCCTTCTCCTACCACCATTGGAATCCGCCATCGTTTGACCCTCGTTGATCAACCCATTCGTCCTCAATATACCACCTGAAACCTTGTTGGAACTCTCGCCTCACCCGTAAATTTTACCAGTAGTCTAAACCACTCTCTATCCATTTTCTTCCACCCAGATCTATTTGGTTTTACCGATCTTACCGAACCTTAATCTTATTTCAGCAAGATTCGACCAGATATACGAAATACCCAACAATTTTTAAAAGTATAATAGACAAATACGATATCGACAAGGAGGGATAAATATGCTCTCGATCTTCTATATATATTTTCTTCTCGCCTCACTTTGAATCGCTTGAAATTAAATTCCCTCTCGTCGCCATCGCCGGAGTTCTCTTTCTTCTGCGCCTCTTTTGGCCTTGGTCGACATCTGCTATCAAAAGGAAACAAAGATTCAACCCTTATTTCTTCATCTTCTATGTGGCTCTCAACGTTCGCGAACGTTCTGCGTATCACCAACGTACAACGCTCGCCGATTTCAGGCGACCTCAGATGAACATTGTTGACTGGTTTTGTAGACCGACAGATCTGCAGTACTGGTAATCTCGTTTTTTATTAAAATTGACTGGGTTTCTCCTGTACAGCTCTCCAACCACCATACAACTCTCGCCGGCCACCGTACAACTCTAGCCAGCATCCAGCAATCTCTGACGACCTTAAATGATAGCGGTATACTCCATGACAACCCATTATTTGAGTAGTAAGACCCTCGATAAGTTTTTTTAGGCCGTATTGTTTACTGGGTCTCCTTGGATCTACTAGGTTGTCTCAATTTGGATACTACTGGACTCGATATTGACTGGGTTGTGTCTATACAGCACTACATTCTTTGGTTGGTGCTAATATGACTGGTCTTAATCTCTCTTCAAGAGAAACATTTGTGTAACCTTGCAATCCACTTTTTAGTTGTTGCTATTTTTTCTAGCAAGGTACACTATTTTTTGTATGCTTTTGCTATGTCTTCTCATTCAAAAATTATTGAGATTTATACTTTTGGTTCTAGTCGTGGGTCTACTGATCGTGAGTCACTTCAGTGTGATTATTGCCACAACACCGGTTATACTAGGGTTTTTTGCTCGAAGTTACATGGTTGGCCCCCTCTTGGGTGACGGGATGGTGGTCGTGGTACAATACGTTCTCAGGACAGGCTCATGTCTCTGAATCTGCGGTTGCTACCTCGTCTGACTCAGGATTTAGTATTGGGGATCATGTGACTTCAGATCATGGTGGTGGTTTTCTCAAGAAGCGTTACAAACTCTGAGGTGCTTTTTGGCACAGCTTGATGCTTCATCTACTACCGCTTCTGCTTTCACCGCCACTGATTTCTTTGCTCACAAAGGTATACATGCTAATGCTCTTACTGCCTCTAGTTTTTCTCCCTGGGCAATAGATATTGGTGCAACAGATCATATGACAGGTTGCTCGTCACTCTTTGACTCTTATTCTACATATTCTGGTAAGGATAAGGTCAGAATTGTTGATGGTTCTCTATCTACTATTTCCAGGAAAGGTTCTATTCATTGTTCTCCAACCCTTTCCTTTTCTTCAATTCTTCATGTTCCTAATTTTTCTACTAACATTCTATCTATTAGTAGTCTTACCCAATCTTTAAATTGCTCTGTAACATTTTTTCCTACTCATTGTATTTTTAAGAACTGGATACAGGGAAGGTGATTGGCAGTGGTAAAGCATATGGTGGCCTTTACCTTTTGGACTCTGCACCTCACCCATCTCATTCACCCTGATCATGTGGTCTAGCTCTGCAAATAGATATTGGTTCATCTCTCTCTATGTTACATCAATGACACTATCAGTTAGGTCATACTTCATTTGGGATTTTGAAGAAACTTTTTCTTAAAATAATTAAACATTGTTCTCAGAGTCAATTCTTTTGTGAAGCCTGTGAGCTCGGTAAACATAAATGTTCATTTTATGCTTCTATCAGTAGAAGGAGTGACTCTCCGTTTATGGTTATCCATTCTGATGTGTGGGGTCCTTTACTCATTACTTCTTTAAAAGGTCAATGGCAGTTTGTCACTTTTATTGACTGTTATTCTCATGTCACTTGGGTATATTTACTTAGATCAAAAAATGGATTTTTTTTCTTATTTTAATTCTTTTCATGCGATGATACGCACTCAAATTGATATGCATATCAAAATTCTCCGTATTGACAATGATATTGGGTATATAGATAAGAGTTTCATGCTTTTCTAGATGAAAATGATATTCTTTTTCAGACGACTTGTGTTGACACTCCACAACAAAATAGAGTTATTGAACGCAAAAATTATCATTTAGCCTAGGCAACTCGTTCTCTGTTATTCACCACGAATGTTCCTAATATTTGTGGGGAGAAGCCATTTTGATTGCAACTTATCGTATTAACTACATGACATCCAGTGTTCTTAACTTTAAAACTCCACTTAAGTGTCTTCCTAGCAGTTTTCGTGCCACAACACTTCACCCTGTTTTTGGTTGTGTGTGTTTTGTTCATGCTCTTCATCCCTCTGGTGGCAAGTTAGGTCCTAAAGCCCATAAATGTGTTTATTGGGTACTCTCTTACCCAAAAGGGTTCTAGGAATTTTTTGTCTCTATGGATGTCTCTTTGGAGGAAACAGAGTCTTTTCTCTATGCATCTACTCTATCTCTTCAGGGGGAGCATAGGCAGAAGGAAGAGATGTTTTATGGTGAGGGGGAGACACTTGTTCTAACAATCATGGTAAGAAGGAGAATGGAAAGTCTAGAGAGGAACCAATATATGTCGAACGAGCTACACATGTCTTTGGTGGTGATGAGGGAGAAGGTATATAACGATTGCAAGGGTCTAAATTAAAGACTTATACTAGCAGAAAAAAAAGGAAAGTCCTCTCGTGTAATACCACATTATCAATCACAATCGTTTGCTCTAGTTCCAGACTCCTCATCTGGTAATGGCTCTCCTCCCATTGAACCTCATCTTGTTAATTCTGATGAACCCTCTATTGTTAATTCTCATGATCTTCCTATTGCTCTTCGGAAAGGTGTTAGATCATGTACTCGCCATCCTATCTCCCAGTTTTTCTCTTATGATCGTTTATCTCCTTCGTACTATGGCTTTGTTTTGACTTTTTCTTCTATATCTATTCCACAGAATTGGCAAAATGCACTCATAATACCTAAGTGGAAAGAAGTTATGGTAAAGAAGATGACGACTTTGAAAAGGAATGGCACTTGGGAGTTAGTATCTCTTCCAGGAGGGAAGAAGTCAGTGGGATGCGAATGGGTTTTTACTGTTAAACAGAATATGAATGGTACAATTGGTGATACAAGGCCAGACTTGTTACCAAGGGTTTCACTCAACCTATGGGAATGACTACGAGGAGATGTTTTCTCCCGTAGCAAAGATGAACTCTGTATGAGCTCTACTCTATTGTGTTGCCAATTTGAATTGGCCTTTTCACCAGTTTGGTGTGAAGAATGCAATTCTCCATGGTGAGTTAGAGGAGGAGGTGTACATGGCTATCCCACTAGGTTTTTCTTCATCTCACACTGAGGGAAAGGTGTGTAGATTGAAAAAAGCCCACCTAGAGCGTGGTTTGGAAGATTTTCAAAGGCTATGTCGAGGTTTGGTTACTAACAGAGTCATGCAGATCATACTATGTTCATCAAGAGAGGTACTGGTAAGGTTATTGTCCTTATTGTTTATATTGATAATATAATAATGACAGGCAATAATGTAGAAGAGATTCTTAATCTTAAGTCTAGTCTGGCCCAAGAATTCGAGATTAAGGATTTGGGTTCACTACGATACTTCCTTGGTATGTAAGTGACAAGGTTTGATAGAAATATTTTTATCTTCCAATGGAAGTACATTCTTGATTTTTTGGAAGAAACGGGTATGTTGGGTTATAGGCCTGCAAATTCTCCTATCGAGGGAAATCATCACCTTGCTGATATGGGGGAGCGCACTGACAAGGAGAGACATCAGCGGCTCGTGGGTCAACTCATATACTTAGCCCACACTCGACCGGATGTTAGTTGTGCAGTGGGCGTGGTTAGCCAGTTTATGCGTGATCATCGTACTTCACATCTAGATGCAATGTACCGTATCTTGAGGTATCTCATATCATCTCCAGGGAAAGGAATTTTGTTCTCTAATCATTATCATCTTTTGTTGGAGGCATTTACTGATGCTGATTGGGTTGAATCTCTGGATGATAGGTGCTCTACTTCTGGCTATTGTACTCTTCTTGGGAAAAATTTGGTTACTTGGTGAAGTAAGAAGCAATCAGTGGTCGCCAGGTCTGGCGTAGAAGCTGAATATAAAGCTATGGCTCATGGCATTTGTGAGCTTTTGTAGCTCCAAACCTTGTTACGTGATCTTGGAATTTCTAATAGTGGTCCTATAAAACTCTACTGTAATAATAAACCTGCTATAAATATCGCTCATAATCTTATACAATATGATAGAATAAAGCATATAGAGGTTGACATGCACTTCATCAAGGAAAAGCTGAGCGTGGGTTCAATATGTATGTCTGTTTATGAGATCTGAAGACCAATTATCTGACATTTTCACAAAAAGGCTTAGCAGCAAGAGTTTCTATCCGATTGTGTTCAAGTTGGGCTTGATAGATATCTTCACACCAATTTGAGGGGGAGTGTTAAGTTGTAGGCGTTATGTGTAAATAGTTAGGATTTAAAGGGCCTTAGTGTATTTACTTTTTATTCTCTTTTTCTCTTTTGTATATATGTTACGTATTGTAATGGAACATTAATATTTTACGGCTGAATACAATTTCTCAGCTTTCATCCATATTTGTCACAAGATTTTGCAATTCAAAGTCATCGGGAAAGAACTTCTCAACACAAGGAACTCATCCATGATAACTGGATCATCCTGTAAGCTTTGATCTTTGAAGTAGTAGCAAGGGTTTAATAGGTACACCACCAAATGCAATGGACTATCACAACGACCTTGAGCTTTTACATTAATAATATCTAAGATTGGACGGTAATTAGTCTCAACATCTTTGTATGCCATTTTAATCTCTTCCTTTGCTTGTTTTAGTTCTCCATACAAAAAACCCATTCATAGCTTTCGATCACCGTCAACAAGGCAAAGCATCCACTAACGGAGAAAATATTTTCAAGCACAGTGTTACCCCATTCCAAAATGTCACACTTAAGACGGTGTTATAAGCCGCTTTGCCCTTTGCACTTTTAGACTTTTTGCAATTTTCCTATTCAATACTAGTAACCAAACTTCTCAACTTTTCCTTCTTCTCCACCAAGCTTTGCAATGTTAGAAAAGAAGTTGCAAATCTAGTAACTCCCAACCTAACTATGTCTCTTTTCTTTGTAAACTTCATCATCAAGGTCAATGTCTTATGATGAGCATATACAAAGATAGTGAATGGCTTTTCCTTTTCAATTACTACTTTGAACTTTGGTTGCTTGCCAATTCCTTCAAGTCCAAAATATGTTTGGCCTCTTCATCATTAACAAGTTGGCAACGACTATATTGTTAGTAGCATTGTTGGTCACCGCTTGAATTACTTGTGGGCCGACATCTTCAATGCATTTGTCAACATATTCAAAGATATATTAATCGGTGTGTGCCTCCTCAGAATCTTCCTTAGAAGAAAGGAAAGTTGTGTCTTCCTTGCAATTGACACTGTTGGGGGGTAAGCCTTTCCTGCGGTGGATTCCGGCGGTGAGCGGCTGAGCTGAATGGCCTGGACCTAGCTGCACAGTGAGCAAATCGTTAGGCTACCGGCGGCGTCGCCGGTGGACCCTCCGATGGCAAAGTCAGAAATATGCTTTTAGAGAGAGAAGTAGAAATTGCAGAGCTTGAGCTAGAGA
>NMUG010012778.1:0-10278 GCA_002855965.1 Monotropa hypopitys
CATACAAATATTAATGAACATTTGAAATATGTTCGGAAATTAATCAAAAATCTATGATTGAAAATTTTTCGGAATTTTTTCGGAATTCGGAAATATCAAAGTATATTCCAATTCCATTCCAACTTTTTTTGGAAAATTCGGAATTCGGAATGAAAAAAAGCATTACAAAATCGGAATAAATCGAATCGGATTTTCGGAAATTTCGGAATATCGAAAAAATGAACAGCCCTAGTTAAAGTATATAAAATTATATAAAATAAATATATATATTATTATAGAGAGAGAAATGGAGAGAGAAAGAGAGAGAGAATATGTGAGTTAGCTACGGCCATTCCTGCAGTAAGCTAACTCCTTAAAAAAAATTAACTAACCTAGTTCTATCTAATGCCTAACAACATGCACTAGAGCATGTTAATAATTCCTAACTATACTATGTCAGTTAACTATTCCTAATTATGCTATTAACTAACAGCACTAGAGATAGCTTCCTGCAGGATGGCAGTAGCTAACTCTCTCTATATATATATATAATATTTATATATATAATTTATACACTTTAACTAACACACTCTCTAACTACAACACTAAAATACACATTTATTTTCAAAACAAACACATTCTTAACAAACAAAAAATGGGTCCCACTTTTACACTTTTTGTCACATAACTAATATCTTAACTAATTTTTTTAGCATGGGGCATTAGAGATGCTCTAACAACTGTTGTGGAGTTCCAAGAGATCAATAGTTCCAATCCTGTGATATGACAAACCTATCTTTATTAATTGGGTGAAAGGCAGAAACCTTATATTTTGAGAGAGCTAACCAGGGATACTTATAATATCTGTAGAAGAAACAAAGAAAGTACAAAAAGAGAGAGAGATCTATATGTCACTTCTCCTCTAAACGCCGGAGGACTGACTCTGCAAAGCTTTGTTGCCTGCGCAAAAAAGAAAAGGAAAAAGAAAAGCACAGTGCTTAGCTATCCGTTCCACCAAACCAACACCAAAGGAAACATAACATCACCAGATTCTGCAACAAATGCATTTGATTCTGCCACAAATGCATTTGATTCTGCCACAAAAATACCAGTAAATGACATTTTTACCCTTTGGAAAATTTCATCCAAAAATAATATTAAGGGCAAAAAAGTAATTTTACTACTATTTTTTGTGGCAAAATCAAATGCATTTGTGGGAGAATGGATTGCCTAAATCAAATATAACTAGAAAGATGATGTTTGGAAACAGATTACAAGCATAAATGGAAAAGAGTTTAGGACAGATTACAAAAATCCTATCCAATTCAGAAAACGTCACAACTATAGGATCATAAATGTAAATAAACTAGAGTTTGCATGTGTCTATGGCACGATGCAACGGAGGTACAGTCCCGCGCTTTGAGACCTCACATAAATAAATTGAGTCGTTGATAAATTTTAAAATAATTTTCTAAGTGATCTCATATACCCGTACTTGAAGGCACTCTACTCGTGCCTTCAACACTCATCGTGTCTTCGACAATCTAAAAATAAAGTACAAAGAGAATATAAAAATAATTACATCTTCTGTGTATGATACTTGACTCGTACCTTCGACACTTAACTCATGCTTATGTGCATTCGGCACTTTGAAAAAAACTCGTGCACAAAAAATTAAGAACATACTAATTTTCAAAATACCAAAATAAAAAACAATGCATAAATTATAAAACTATCACATAAAATAAAATAGGCATTGAAAAATATAATAGATATGAGAGAAAAATAAAATTAGAGTTAACATATAATATAATAAGATGAGAATATAGTATATTAATATAATGAGTTGAGAATATAATATAATAGGATGTTGATACATTCGATCTGAGTCATTGGTTCGATCCAATGGCTAAAAATATAAATTGTTTATGTGTATGTTATATGCGGGGTCCATTAGAGTGATGTGAAATGTAATATGCTAGTGATAGCCCGTGCCGATGGCACGAGACGACAGAATATAAAGCGCAACACAATACTTAATGGTACGATAAAACGTTAGGTGTTAATAGTGCCTTCGACACTAATTCGTGTCATCGGCACTCATGATGAGTGATGACACTCGATCCGTGTTTTCGGTATAATCCGTGCCGATAGCGCAGGGCGACAGAATAGAAAGCGCAACACAATACCCAAGGGTACAACGAAACTTCGAATGTTAGTAGTGTCTTTGGTACTGATTCGTGCCTTCGGCACTCATGATGAATAACGACACGCAATCCGTGTTTTCGGTATAGTCCGTGTCAATGGCACGTGGCGACAAAATAGAAAGCACAACACAATACCTAAGAGCACAGTGGTAAAAACTCAGCCCAATAATTTTGAGGTCTTAGATTCGAGTATGAGCACAACCACTTTGTGTATTATTACCAAATATTATGCTTTTTCTCATCATTTCTCCTTCTCAAACACCCATTAATAGTACCAACCGGGCGTTTATTTTTTATCTTGGGGACCCAATTCACTTTCGGTGCTCATTAACTTGCTTGCTTCATTCAAAATCCAAAAGACATTGAACTAACAGCATAACAAAACAAAAAGGCTTAAGTCAGAAGGCAACTTGTAACTTAGTGTAGGCACTTAAATCAAAAAATTCGTGTCCACCTATATCATACACATGGGAGAGAGGATGACAACTAAATGAGTGTTATCAACACACCCCAAAATAAGACCACTCAGAATGAATAAAGCACAAAGAGAAACTTACTTCCTCTCTCTATGCTTGGGGCTAGGGCGAGAGTATTTCAAATACCCATCCCAAGGAACCTTCTTCAGACCTGCTCGAACTGAAATAATGTCCCTGACCCTGAAAAGGAACATCCATTTCCATGACAAGCTGACCCTAACAGCTCACAGACATATCTTTAATCCAAAGTAATAGTCGCTGAAAATTATCAAATGGACTTAATGCAAGACGGGAAAAGATTAATCACCTTTCTGCAAATTCAATGGGTGTTTCTCCAGGCTTGAGATTTTGAGGCTCCAAGTACCACACATCACAAACAACAGCCCATGATGCCATAAGCTGCAATAGATGCATCGTGAAGGACTGCCTGCAAATAAAATTAAAAAATAGGTGTTATACTACCACGTCTACTAATATGCAATGTCCAGATAAAAGGGTGTGGAGGACATAACTAAATGTGAACATGCATATTTTAGTCACTACATAGCCCACCACATGCTACTGGTTGTACTACTGCAAACATTAATTAGCATCTCTGGAAGGAGCTCTTACTTTCTACTGTTCCAGAAAGCATCCACAAAGATTTTGTTATACTTGATTGCGATCGGGCAGACAGTGCAGTCAAGCTCAAATGCACCCTAAACATAGCAGAATAAAGTATTGAGTGAAGTAGATAACCCGTAAGAAAATAAAGGAAAATGGTCAAGTATCAGTTAATTTTCCACAAAAAGTAAATTACTGGTTCTAACAAAAGAAATTATCTTCTATCCTGCATATGATGCAGAATGTAGATTTTTCTTACAGTGTATGACTGAATAGATGCTGCCATGATGGCTCCAGAAATATACCTTTTTAAACATAACAGTATAGTGGTTATTCACGCAAGTTCCTTCGGGGAATATAAGTAGGGGATTATTGTCAGCCCCTTGAACATGATCCCTCAACCTGAAAAAGGAGATCATATATTCAACACCGCAAAGTATGTTACAATCAAATAAAAATTTATGTCTTTCCACTCACACCTACTTCTTTGCTACTACTTCACGATCCTTTGCCTCTGAGCGATTGAACCAGATACATCCTACACTCTCCAATATAGTACTTTGCAACAATCCTGCATAAAAGTAAACACAATGTTTAACTACACAGATACCTAAAGCCAAGCTTTTGGAGGTCCTTGTTTTCTACTCAAAATGACCAGGGTTTCTAGGAGCACATTTAGAAGAATAATGCCACATTCTAATCACACAAAATCATCTGCCATGCCAAAGAGCTCATTAATCCATCAAATTTTCTTACGTAATCAGTAATTTGAATAGAGAATGGGCCAAGGGAGCACCACGCAGCTACAACAAGTCCTTCAAACAAGGACCTTCAGACAAGGAGATACACAACTGTGTAACTGGTGAAGGATGAGGAGACATAAAATTCTTTTAGGCAAGTTATGGGAAGTAAAATACAGGGCACATTGTTTAAGAAAACAATAACTGCCAAGCACAGAAAAATTAAGCTTAATGCCCCCAAAGTCTCAGGTTACTTCAATTGCATTTCATAATGCAGAGAAAAACAGGATATATGAAGATCGAATCAGACAAATATATAGACATGACAACTCTATCTAGACACTTACCAACCCATCCAGGATGCTTTTGCATAATAACAGCAAATGCAGTCATCTGCTCCAAAATAATGAAATCAATCATTGAAGTATGATTGGACACAAAAACCTGCTCAGACCATGGTAAAGGATAGTCAGATCAATGTTCAAACACACAATAATAGATTTATATATATACACTGAAATAATTTTTGGCAAACACCTGATAGAATATGACTTTGGTGAGAAATACCTGCTTAGGCCGCATGCTAGGCCGCGGTCCATGATACTTGACAACCCCAGTCCAAGATGCAACAAAAAAACTGCAAATTAACTCCACCAGACCCCTCTGACAAGAAAATAACCAACATAATGAATGCTCATCAGAAGGTCCAATGGATGGACAAAATCAAATGTCTGACAAAAAGAAACAAGAAAGGATTAGATGCATCACATCAATTGACAAATATATACGAAAATACATCGTGATAAAATCCCTCTTGATAAATGCCCCAAGCACATTTAACTGATTATCGTACTTCCACAACAACCTATTAGCTTTCCAGCTTAAAAACTAATAAATCATGGGGGGAAATAGGTAATGAATGGAGCAAATCAAAAGTAAAGCATGGGGAAAAATGATCTTCCAAATTTATAGCCACGACAGCTCACAAAATAAAGATCTAAGGTAGGCTCAATGAGTTACAGTTTATTCCTCTGCTTTAATACATTGAGACATATTTGAAAACACTTCTAAATCAACATCACGATCTTACAATGGCGATATTTAATTACCATAATACATCAATATCACAATCTAATGACAAGATTTCATATAACTCTTGTAGAAATAGTAAACATAATGCTGACCAAGACAATAGCAACACAGCTCAACCTAATTAGCAAGCAAGCATACCTCAAGACTTTCCTTCAACTTATCATGCCCTTTCAAAAGTACATGCACAGGGAAGTAGGCAGAAAGAAATATTATCCATCCAATTGTCAAAACTAGAACCCTGCAGATTTAAAAAAATGATTGACTGGAAAGAAACAATCACGGTAGAAAATCTCCTGAACATCTTCACAAGGGTAATACATCATATATCTTGGTATTTGTAATTGAAAAGACATTGCATCAACAGATTGGATTAAAACTCCAAGGAAGACTGTTTTACCAACACAAATCATTCATAATGAAAATCCATATTCCAAGAATGTGTGAAGAATTTTTTTAAACCAATTTAACAGCTATACCACTTTCCAATGGGATTGTTTGAACAATTTTCTCTTTGTTTCCTTATAGAACAGACTTCCCAAAACTCTAGTATTGAAAAGCATTTTCATTTTCCATTGAACAGTTGAAGGAGCTAACCTTAGTGGAAAAAGAATCAGATATCTAACTCCAACTCCTAGACACCAGAGCGGAAACAAATATACATTCCAGTTCCACGGTTCCGGAGGAATTGACTTGAAACAACGTGTAAACGAGTCCTGCTCAAGAATCAAGAAAATATAATGGAGTCAGAAGGGAATATTGGCTTATAAGCTTATGGAAGTACATAATTATACTGCAAGCCAATACAAGTCGAATAGAAAGTAAAAATGCACAACTTACAATAGCACAAAAATATGCAATCAACATAAAGGAACACTTAAGGTTGTAAAGACACTAACAACATTGGGGCTAATGATCTGCAGAAGCAAATGGTCCGAAAAGTACATTGGCAATGGAGCATTCCACAATAATTGCAGTAAATGCAAGTTGATTAATCTTTCTAATATTATTATCCGAAATTACCAACGAAATTGAGAAAAACAGATCGTTTGAGGGGAAAATAAGTATAATCAAATAGAAAAGGAGAAATAAAAAATGAAAAGGAAGAGAAAATAGAGATTATGGCAAGAAACCTCAAAAACTTACATCAACGATGGCGCCAGCTGCTTCTGTCAAAGTCGGTGAAATGTCCAGTAAATCACGCCTGATCAAAATGTATATTCAGATATGTTTATGCACACACGCGCGCACACACACACACGCACAGAGAGAGAGAGAGAGAGAGAGAGAGATTACAGGTGAAGCTTGCCATGAGGTTCTTGGATGGATCCATAAGGGAGATAATCTTCAATATTGGGCCTATCCAAGTCCAACTCGGAGTTCGATGAGTTCAGTTTAGTCATTTTAGGTCTTCCAGTATCCTCACAGTCGGCTGCAACAAAGCGAAAAAAAGATAATTGAAGCGCAATGATTTCTATCGAATAGCAGAAGTCTAATTTTGGATGAGTTGTAGCAAGTCGCATGAAATTTTGGATGCTCATTCACAGAGAATCTAGGAATGACGGTTACCCTCCCTTCCCAGAAGATACATGTGATTTAAATCAAAACCTTAAACATACCAAGATACAAGAGAACGCATATCTACGATTGAGTACTACACAACAGAAAGAATCAAATATAACGCCAGGCCCCAAATCAATCCGAGCAAAAAACATACCTACATCACAAACTTATGTGTGATTTTACGTCTAATTAAATCTTTCAAACAACAAAAACCTTCCGCGGGAATGATTTTCCTCCGTATGTAAGCTAAATTTAGGGTTTTTAATGTCGAATATAATAGGATTGATTGAAAATTTCCACCAACCTGAGGCCCCGATGCCGAGTGTCAAAAACGGTAAGCGAGTTCACTCCGAGCTTGACGCCAGAGAGCGAGAGTTTTGCTTTGTTCTTTGGCAATGCTTTCGCTTCGCTGGTCGGAGAAATCCAAAGCAAATTAGCGACGCCACGTGTACAAAAATCTAATAAGAGCATAGATTGTGTGGTGTACCTGCACCCTCTAGAGCACATCTGGTCCCCGTTTCTTATAACTAGAGGATGGGCACCCACTACGTGGGTGAGCCAAGTGAACAATTAAATTTTTAGAATAAATTGGTTAGTTTTTTTTAATTATAATTACCATTTGCCTAAATTTTTAACTTTCATTATTGATTTAATATAATTGAATTAAGTAATTTAGTCAAGGGAAAAATTAAAATTGTATAAAATCTTTACAGTTTCAATTTCAAAATTTGCTCTCCTTTAATATATTAGAATAGATAATACACATTTTGTCCAAATTTTAAAATCTATATAATAAATCCAAAATATTTATATCCAATACATTTACAACCGTCCGATCTTTGAATGAATGGTTGAGATCGCAGCTCTTAAACACACAAACCATCAAATTTCTTAAACGGCTCAGATTGTCACTATCTTTAATCACACGACTGTGAACAAAAATTCATATCTTTGATTGATAGGCACGACTACACAATTGACGAAACCACAACAGTTTCAATAAAGTAATCGGACACCGCCGCAAAATAATTCCAATGCCACAAAACAGACCACGACTGAAAAATTAACGCATAATATTTGTAGTCCCAATGCCAAGTTTCTCCTACAGTTTAGTTTTTGAAATCAAAGTGTTTGCTTGCCATGGTCGTTTCTTCTCTTCGATTTCTGTTTTTACAATGGCTTGGAACCCCGTCGTCTCATCCTCGGTTCCAAACCCCACCTCTACCGCCTGCGAACAGCACGGCTCCACTACCCTCCTTCAAGGATATGGCAAGGAGGGTGACCGGAAAACCCAAAAGTGTCTCTTCATTCTTAGTATCTCCTTCATCATCCTCACCGCCTTAATCATTGGTGCAATGGTCGAAACTCATTCGGTATCCCATCCACTCCCACCTGTCTCGCTGCCTCAATCAACGCCGTCTGCAGCGTCACTCAGTACCTTGAACCATATTGTCCCTCAAATTCTCGACGTTTCATACAAATGCTCGATGTCATCCTCAACGAGGTCAGTAAGAATGAAGGTTTGCCAAACAATGATCGACAATTCGATGGATCGACTCAACGATTCAGTTTCTTCAATGATCGCGAACAAGGGGGAGCGCCACCATCGCAGATCTCCCTCAGATCTCTAACCCACTCCACTCCCTCAGATCTCCCACCCACGCCGATAACGTTTGCCAAGGAAATGCACAGTCCCGTACATATATATTGTCGATCCCACCGGCCGTTACCACGGCGACTCCAACATCTACCTCGAACGGGTCAAGGTCTACTACAATGAGGCAAGCAATAATCAGTTCATCCCTTGAGACGTGCTCATAGATTTGGAGCCTGGAACGATGGACAACTTCAGATCTGGACCACGCTGGTAGATTTTTAGACCGAATAACTTTGTTTGGGGGCAATCTGGTGCTGGGAACAACTGGACTAAGGGACATTATACGGAGATTGCAGAGTTAATCGATTCCGTTCTCGATGTTGAGCGAAAGGAGACAAAGAATTGTGACTATTTGCAAGGTATGTTTATTTATATCCTATTTTGGGCTTTCGTGTTAGACTTCCTTTTTTATACAAATTTCAAAAACTCTAGCACAAGTACATATAGAACCTATGATGTGACGCCACTGACTGGAGTCTGCCGACGTCCACTTATATCTAGCTACGAGGTACAGTGATTCGTGGTTTTTTTGGGGTGGTGGTGGTGGAGGGAGGGATTTTGTTTGGTTATGTATTCGTTTCTTGATGCATGTATTCGCTTTATGTATTCATTTCTTGGTTTATACACAGTCCATCGCATTCACTCACCCATATCCATTTTAATCTCCTATTTGAATCCCACCATGGCTAAGTCGATCAATAGCATATGTATGTTTTAGACTAAACTCTTCATTTTGCATCATATTTCAGTCGCATAGGTAAACTCTCTCTCATCTCTCTCTCTCTCTCTTTCTCTTTCTGATCTTGGAGTTCATAATGGATCTTGAAAAACCACTCAATATGGATTACTTCATTATGAATCTTGAAAACCCATTTCAAGCACTGGAACCAGAGCCCCTCAAAATCTCTTCGAGATCAAAACAGAGTACATGGTTGTTTAGGGTTTTCTTCAAAAATGTTGAAGCCCAACTACTCAAACAAACGACCGTCTACAATACTAAACAAGTAAGTGAATAATTTGATTACTCTAATCTTCAAATTCTCCATTGAAAGTTAAAGATTTTCGTAGTTTTTTATACTCTGTTTATTTTTTCTTGTTTTTATACCTTATATAGTTAGCAACAACTCATGGGGTTCATTATGATCCGTTTGTGCCATTTCTTGCTCTTAATTACTTTGATCGCTGCATTTCAAGGCACTCAATTTCGGTAAATCAAGAACTACACACAATTAAGCATGAAATGCTTCAAACGTTTTGATTTTATTGATTCTAAATGTATTTATTATTGCCTTAAATTGTCATATATATAACCACATTTTTTAGATGCATCAATGATCAAACATAATAGTCTATGAGTTGCAATTTGACGATATTTGGAACTCAGTTTCTTCTCTCTTTCATCACCTTCAATTTGACAATTTTTATGTATAATTTGATGATTTGGTGACGTGTTCTATTTCACCCAGTAGCTTATATAACACCCGAAACAATTGTAGTCGAATGAAGCATGGTCTCGGTCGCTACTGCTACCACTACTGTTATTTTTTGATGTGGGATAAGACTTCTCTGTCTTTTAGGGAGATAGCGATGGTGTGGGTTAGAATTATAGTTGGAAGGAAAGATAGGTATTGATCGATGGTTGTTGGTGGCAGATATGGGTGTACTTTGGCTTTGCTGGAGAACTTTTTCATGGTTGGTAGGTGTTGTGGATTTTGGGGAATAAGGGTTTGGACTTTGATGAGTCTTTGTTCCTTGATCAAATTCTATTGATCTTTCCCAACTACTAAACAGTTTTTATTGGAAACGTGAGAAGAAATCACAATTCATATTCTATTGATCCAAATTCTTTCATATCTCATTTTTTGTTTAGGTACATCTATTAATATGGAGTAAAACCATTAATTCATTTCAGGTTTGTCCTATCCATTATTTTCAGTGTTTTAGTATTGATTTCAAGTTTGTCC
>NMUG010012779.1:0-10279 GCA_002855965.1 Monotropa hypopitys
CATTGCCCAATTGTATTTTCGTGAGGTCTACCGCCTTCACGGACTTCCTACATCAATCGTGTCTGATCGTGACTCAAAGTTCCTTAGCCACTTCTGGAGATGTTTATGGAGGCTGACCAACACTAAGCTAGACTTCAGCAGCGCTTACCATCCCCAAACAGATGGCCAAACTGAAGTGGTGAATCGTTCATTGAGAAATCTATTGCGATGTTTGGTGGGAGAGCACCTGAAATCCTGGGATAAGAAGTTGTACCAAGCTGAATTTTCCTACAACCGATCAGTAAACCGAAGTTCCAGGGTCACTCCTTTCTATGCTAACTACGCATTCCAACCCCGGGCTCCCATTGACCTGGCACCTTTGGGTGATGCGACTAGGGTGCACAAACGGGCTGAGGATTTCATCACTGACTTGCAGCAGGTGCATGAACAGGTGCAACAAAACCTACAAGAGTCGTCAGCAAAGTATAAGGAGGCAGCTGACAAGAATAGGAGATTGCTGGAACTGAACGTGGGGGATTACGTATGGGATGTTCTGACGAAGGACCGCTTTCCGATGCACGAGTACAGCAAACTCGCTGCTCGAAAGGTTGGTCCCTATGAGATTATTGAGAAGATCAATGCCAATGCCTATCGGCTGAAGCTGCCTAGTCATGTGCACACTTCGGACGTGTTCAACGTGAAGCATCTCATTCCATACCGTGGGAACAGTTCGGAAGATGATGACGGGTTGGCGAATTCGAGGACGAATTCTTTCCAAGCTGGGGAGGATGATGCGGATAGCGTGGCTGGCGCTTACCTGGAGACTCGGGGGCGCCGGTATGCCCGGGATACCCGCCCAGTAAAACGGGCGTAACTTTTGATCCGTAGCTCCGATTTCAGCGTTCTTTGGACCGTTGGAAAGATATCGGAGAGACGCTCGACGTAACAAAATCGCTACGCCATTTTGAGCCCAAGAGAATCCCCTAAAATAGCTAATCCGGGTTTGGTATTTCGCCCGCTTGTTTTGGGCTTTTTATTTTACTTCTTTTATTTGCTAGGCCCGACTTGTTTATGGGCTAGGGTTTGTTGCGTATTTAAGGATCATTGCTGTAACCCTTTGGGGGCTTGTGAATGAAAACCCTATAGTGCATTTCTGCACTTTCTTCCCACTCTTTCGGTATTCACTTCGAATCAACGATCGATTGATGCCTATTGACTTGGAATTCTTCTGAATCAACAAGTTCGTAGAAGAAATACATCCTTGTATTTAACCTACTCCTTTGCAGCCGTCATCTTCCATTTGACGACTGCATCATATTGTCAAAGCCAGGCCCACACTATTAGGCATTTGGAGGAGAAGATGAACTGCTTGGTTCGACAGCAGAAACCAAAGGTGGTAAATCAAACGCCACCGGTGATTGAAGTAATAGACAATCAGGGAAGACAGACAACCAACACTCACCCAAGGGCCGTTGGGGGCCAGGGAATGGAACCCAATGCCCCAGGGCGGGTTCAGGCCGTGAACAGGGAGGAAGGAATCCACCACCACCTTAGAGATGGAGGCGTGTGGTGAGGGGTTCCCAACAACCCAGTGAGCGCCTGAGTCATACGAGAAGTCATGTGAATGAGGCTACCCCAGCAAGATCAGCAGCCTCTGTTACGGATCTCAGGGAACAGATAATGCGACGACAGGATCCCGGACAGGTGTAGCAGATTCAGAGGGATCAGGCTGGGGATAGGCCAGCACCCCCAGAAGATATAGTCGACTTGAGGAAGTATATAGACGAGCATATTAGGGACAGGGGAGCTGCCCAGGACACGGCAAATCGCGCTGTGCAGCAGATTACGTCATCTCCTCTTTCAAGGGAGATTACTTCGTACAAGATTCCGAGGGGATTCGCCCTTCCTAACTTCCCCAAATATAATGGGAAGGTGGATCCCATAGCGCATTTGAAAGATTATCAACATGCTCTCATCCTCTATGAGGGTGATGACCTCTTATATTGCAGAATGTTCACCTCAAGTTTGGTACGTTCTGCGTTAACTTGGTACCACAAACTTCCATCTCAATCTATCACTTCATGGGAGCAATTAGTTGAGATCTTTGTTGCACGCTTCATGACTAGCCGCGCTGCCCCCAAGCATTTTGACACTTTGACGTCGCTGAGAAAGCAATCGAACGAGAGCCTCAGGGAGTATGTCGGTCGGTATGTGGAGATGTACAACGAAGTCGAAGATTGGACGAAAAAATAGGCCATATCCATGTTCAGGTTAGGTCTTTCCTTTGGCGAGAAGTTGAAGGAGTCCCTAACCTTAAATCCGGTGGAAGCCTTCCCAGAATTGATGGAGAGAGTGGAACATCATGCCAAGCTAGAAGAAGAATAGTACCGAGAGGCTGCCCACACTGCGAATAAGAACCATCGAACTAATTTGGTGGATTCAGAGGAAAATAAGAAGCAGAAGATACAGAAAAAGCCAGCAGAGCATGAGGATTCCCCCGCGTAGAGGGAACCAGCTCCCGCCGCGCAACAGACCTATTCCGTCGCGCAGCAAACCAATTTTGCCGGGCTTCCAGTTCTGAGGATGCCCAGACTAGGACCAGAATCATGTAAGGCGATAAAGACCACATTCAATGTTCCCATTTTCCGACTAGTCTATCCCCTACGAAATGAAGTATTTTGGAGATGGCCCGCGAAGCAAAGGGGAAACCTGGAAGATATGAAGGCAACTGGTCTAAAGTGCAGTTACCACAGGCAGTACGTCCACATAACCGAGCAATGCATTGATTTTAAAGAGTTTTTAGAAGAGCTGGTTGAAGCAGGTCATTTGAAGCAGTATATCGCCCGAACCCCTGCCCGGGGAGAAAGGTCCATACAGGTGGAAAGGCGGGATGACTGTTCAGATGAGGACCTGACTCCTGCCGGTGTCATTCATATGATTCATGGTGTAGAAGACCACTAGAGGAGAGATCAATCCAGATCCTAGAAACGAGGGGAAGCGTCAGAGCAACATGTGCTCAAACTGGGCCAAAAGCGTCAAAGAGAAGAAGATCCCGAGTCACTCCAGATTTCTTTTTCAGATGATGATTCAGAGGGGGTCACCTTCTCACACAGTGATGCCTTGGTTATAACCCTCAATATCAATAAATTTGATACAGATCGGATATTGGTGGACCAGGGAAGATCTACACAAATCCTTTACTTCCAAGCGTTCAGGAAGATGGGGTTGACCCATAAAGATTTGAAAGAGGAAAAATTCCATTGGTGGGGTTCACTGCAGTCCCAATTTGCCCTCTTGGATCCATTGTTCTTCCTGTCCGGGCTGGGAGAGTTACTAAGGAGGTGGAATTTTTGGTGGTGGACCTCCCATCTGCATACAGCGCCATCATCGGCCGCACGTGGCTTCACAGGATGAGAGCCATACCTTCCAAATATCATCAGGTGCTCAAGTTTTCAGGTCCAAAGGGAGTGGAAAGCATTAGCGCTAACGAGAAGTCATCAAAAAATTATTTTCTGGCTTCGATCAAGCATACTCTGACAGCAGAGCAAGTAAAAACCATTGACGTGCCTGACCAGTCAGTTCTTGAAGATGTTGGCATGGATCCTAACTCGCGAGTGGTGGAAAACCTGAGAAAGGTCCCCACGCACGAGTCCGATGAGGATAGGTATTTCCTGCTTGCGGAGGAACTCTCTGAAATGGATGCCTTAGAGTTGGAACGAGTATTAAAGGAGAATATTGACGTATTCGCTTGGACTCTGGCAGAAATGCCTGGGGTAGAGCCAAGTGTAATATGCCATCATCTCAATATTGATCCATGCCACCGCCCAGTTATGCAGAGAAGATGCAAATCTTCCGCACACCATGCTGAAGTAGTACATGAGGAAGTGGATAGATTATTGAAAGCCAATGCTATACGGGAGGTGTATTACCCAGAGTGGCTTTCTAATACCGTTGTTGTAAAAAAGATGAATGGAACTTGGCATGTGTGTGTAGATTTCACTAGTCTTAATAAAGCTTGTCCTAAGGATAGTTTCCCCATGCCAACGATTGATCAATTGGTCGACTCCACGGCAGGATTCAAGCGCTTGAGTTTCTTGGATGCTTATAGAGGCTACCATCAGATTGCGATGTATGAGCCTGACGAGGAGAAGACCTCATTTATCACACCTTTGGGACTTTATTGTTACAGAGTAATGCCCTTCGGGTTGAAAAATGCTGGGGCTACGTATCAAAGGCTTGTGACGCTTATGTTCCGAGATCTTATTGGTAAAAGCATGGAAGTATACATAGACGACGTGGTAGTGAAATCAAAAGAAGCAGATTCCTACCTTGTCGATTTATGTAAAACTTTTGAGATCCTGAGGCGTTCAAACTGAAGCTCAATGCTTCGAAATGTGCTTTTGGAGTTAGCTCGGGCAAGTTTTTGGGCCATCTTGTGACAAGGAGAGGTATTGAAGTCAATCCAGCCAAATCATTGCTCTACAAGCTCTCCAAATCCCAGCAACAACAAAAGAAGTTCAGCGCTTGACAGGTATGGTCGCCGCACTAAACCGATCCATTAGCCACAGCTCGGATAAGTGCAGGTCGTTCTTCCAACTGTTAAAGAAGAGTTCTAAGTATGAGTGGGGGCAAATTGTAAAGCAGCCTTCCAAGATTTGAAGAAATACTTGGCGACACCACCATTGATAGCTACACTAGAGCCTGGAGAGGTGCTTACTGTTTACCTTGCAGTCTCTGAGCATGCTGTAAGTGCGGTGCTAATCAAAGAAGCAGAGCGGCAGCGGGTTCGAGTTTATTACATTAGCAAAACTTTATTGGATGCTGAAACCAGGTATCTTCCGTTGGAAAAACTCATTTTGGCACTGGTTATGACATCACGAAAGTTGCAGCATTATTTTCTTGCTCATCCAATCAAGGTTCCCACCACTCATCCAATAGGGACTGTTTTGAGAAAGGCAGACATATCTGGGAGGGTAACAGGATGGTCCGTTGAGTTGGGTGAGTACGATATCGAATTCGTACCCCGCACTGTCATCAAAGGGAAAATCTTGGCAGATTTTGTGGCTGAGTTTTCAAAAATTTTAAACACCACCCCAGAGCAGCAAGATCTAGTAGAAGAGAACTCCACACATCCTGAGTTGAAGGCCGGTGAGCCGTCCATAGAAGAGTTGTGGAAGCTCTTTATGGATGGATCTGTCTGCAACAAAGGATCAGGTGTGGGGGTGATTTTGATATCCCCAGAGGAGATCGTTCTGGAACAATCAATTCGATTAGGTTTCAAACCCTCATACAATGAAGCGGAGTATGAGGCCATGCTTGCCGGGCTGAGCAGCGCTCGACAGTGTAGGGTAAAGAATCTGGTGGTACATTGTGATAGCCAATTGGTGGTTAACCAGCTGTCAGGAGAATATGCGGCAAAGGATGACAAAATGGCTCTGTATGTGATAGTGGTGAAGAAGAAACTTCAGGATTTTGAACAAGTTCGGATAATTCAGATTACTTCAAAGTAGAATATTCATGAAGATGCATTGGCATGTCTTGCCTCATCAGTATCTACCGAGCTATGCCACACGGTTTGTGTAGACACTATATTACAGCCCAGTATTCAAGTTCAAGAGCAAGAAAAGGTACAGGAAGTAGACATGGGCCCGTCTTGGATGGATCCCATTATAGACTACCTCAAGCATAGTCAGCTGCCAGACGACAAGAAAGAGGCTCACAAAATCAGAATCAAAGCGGCCAGATTTTGGTTATCTCCAGATGATGTCTTGTACAGAAAGTCCTTTACAGGACCTTACCTTCGGTGTGTACACCCATCTATTGTTTAGCAATTTTTATTTGAAATTCACGAAGGTGTGTGCGGTAGCCACGAGGGAGGCAGGTCAATAGCCCATAAGGCTATTTCTCAGGGCTATTGGTGGCCCTATATGCAGGAGGATGCTAAAGTATATGTTCAAAACTGTGAAAAATGTCAGAAGTTCTCTCCAATAATCCATACACCTTCAATGGATTTAGCACCCCTCATAAGTCTATGGCCTTTTGCTCAGTGGGGTCTGGACATTGTGGGTCCTTTGCCGACATCACGGGGAGCCAGGAAGTATTTGTTAGTGGGCACAGATTATTTCACGAAGTGGATAGAGGCAGAACCATTAGCAAAGATCACCGAGCATAACACCGAACAATTTGTGTAGAAGAACATTATTACACATTTTGGAATTCCGTATACCATTGTATCGGACAATGGTACTCAGTTTCAAGACAAGTTCAAGAAATTTTGTTCGACATACAGAATCAAGAATTTTTATGCTTCGGTGAGTTATCCGCAAAGTAATGGCCAAGCTGAGGCCTCGAACAAAACCATCCTGGATGGAATCAAGAAAAGATTGGAGAAAGCCAAAGGAGGATGGGTAGACGAGTTACCATTGGTCCTTTGGGCCTATCGCACTACGCCTAGGCGAGCTACAGGAGAGACTCCTCATTCACTTGCTTATGGGTCAGAAGCAGTAATTCCTTTGAAAATTGGGATCCCAACTATCAGAACTCAACTTGTGGAACAAGGGGCAATGATCAGGCTATTGCAGTGCAGCTCGACTTAGCGGAGGAAAGACGAGAAAGGACTCTCATCAAACTAGCCTCCTATCAGAGCCAGTTGGCTAAATTTCAAAATCGCAGAGTTGCACCCAGGGAATTCAAGGTTGGGGACCTGGTTTTGAGGAAAGTATTGGGCAATACAAAAGATCCAGCAGATGGGAAATTGGGGCCAAACTGGGAAGGGCCTTATAAAATCATTGGCATAGCAGGGAGGGGAGCCTATAAATTGCAAAACCTTGATGGTGTTCCCATTCCCCGCACATGGAATATTTCGAATTGGAAGAAGTTTTATCATTAATTATCAATGTTGCATGTTTGTACCCCATGAGAATTATAATGTGTGAAGTGTTGATCAGTTTTTGTCCATGACTGCTACAGTTGCGTGTTAATTCATGTTCAGGTGTTAAATGAGAAAGTCAAATCTTCTTTAGCCTTCACTTCCTCATTGGGGGGCAATGGTCCCAAGTAGGGAATGCTTGGAATGGGTTGAGAAGGCCCAGCATTATTGTTCCCGAGATAAGGACCTTGATGTAACATCCCAAGGATCCTGACCTCAAAAATTATGGTTCTTAATTGATCCCGAATTGAAAGCCTTAAAAAGGGATGGAAAATCTCAAGAGGTCCAAGGTTCAAAACCGGTGGATGGTTCCGAGCAGGGAATGCGGGAAATGGGCTGAGAAGGCCCAGAACCATCCTCCTTGGCTAGTATTTTTTAGGGGATAGTACAATCCCAAGGATATAGTTCAAAAAGTTGGAAAATATTCCATAAGATTCCTCTTGGATCCGAAACCAAAAGCTTTAAAAAGAGACAATAGTCCCAAGAGCGCCAAGGTTTAAAACAGGTGGGAAATCCTAAAAGGGTCAGGTCTGATCCTCAATCCTACAATGGTTTTGAAAATAGTAAGCCAAAAGCATCCCTGGATTGAAATGAGTGAGAAACTCAGAGAAATTTGATATTACAGATTTCCTTGGCTAATGAAGCAATCGATTTTGCCTATGGCTTGAAAAAAAGGAGTTGCCCAAAATCTCGTATTGTTGGTATACATGGGGCACTGCGACACATGGGATGACCCAAAAGCCGCACTCCCAGTGTACACCTAACATTGCGACACATAGGAATTAACAAGTCATGATGAAAGTAGAATAGAAAGCACAAGCATACAAACAGTTAAGTTGCCAAAAGTTAAGTACAGGCATGATTCATAATGACAGTCCCAAGAAGTAGTTCAAAGTCAAACATCACCACATCCATCAGACAAAAGGGCAAATATATCAGCAAACTTGTTGCCAATATCAGTAGTTCGGGAATTAAGTGTTACATACCAAGAAGTAGTAAAAATTAAACTATTTCACTGGTGCCAAGCACCTCAGTTGGTGGAATCTCATTTGATGGCCCTATAGTAGCAGTCAAAGATGGATCAGAGGTATGCAAATCAGTTGGAATGTTCTTATTCACTGTGGTCTGTACCAGATCGGTTGAAATAGTTGGAGCAGCATCATAAGCAAGTGGTGGGATGGTGAGGTCTGTGATCTCAGAAAGCATCATATCAGTAGAGGAGGAAATGACAGCAATTGGAACCTCAGTATAGATGATGGGGGAAGATGACAGGGCAACAGTTTGGCTGGTTGTAGCATCAGATGAGGAGGGCACAATGGTGAAGGTGAGGTCTTGGGCCGACGGCAGTGCGGATCCAGCTTCTCCTATTGTAGGGGAGTCGTGTTCTCGTCCTAGAAATACAGAAGGAAGGGGAGTAACAATGCGAAGCGTTGAATCTGGTGGAATTCCCACGAAATCAAGTGCCTCTCCCCAATACTTGGAGAAAATTGAATCCTCCAGGCTAGGGAGTGATTCAGTGAACTCCTTCGTGTATTCCTCACCCGTCTCTTGGGTCCCAGCTGCATGCCCAGTCGTATATCCGTCTTCTTTCGCCTTCTTAACCTCTTGAAGGTGCCTTTCTTTTCACTCGAATATCTCATTGCGTGCCTTCTCGAGTTTGATTGATCGATTTCGGAATTTTAAGTGTGCTGCCTCTATCTCCTCCCTGTGGGCATTCAATCTTCTCTTCAGATCATCCTTGGCCTCTTCTCTTGTTTTCTCCAAAAGATATCGCTGAGTTTTGAGTCGAGCATCGCCTTCTAGTTGAATTTGGGCCACTTTGGCTTTAAGGGTCAGTACGTCACCCCGTAGCTGACCACACTACTCAGTGAGTGATGCAATTTTATCATCCTTTCTGCTAATAATGAGAAGTCGTTTGCTGCTCATCTCTTGTTTGCGATCAAGTTGAATTCTCGTGTCAGCAAGTCTCTTGGTCAAAACAGTGATGCATTGAACCGCCTAGAAGAAGATATGGGAAGAAGTATGAGAAAGAGTTGTGTGAAGGTATGGTATGAAAGTATTCAAAAAGGTTGCCTTGAAAGAACCAAAATAGGCTGAAGTGTATAGATCAATGGAGGCACGTTTTTCTTCTATGTCCATGTCTCCGGGAAGCAGAACTGCACTGGCTAGCCCCACAGCTGTAGAAAGATCTCCAATGGTGTCAGTCATTTGAATAAAGTTACCCTCTCCCTTCTTCAGTGTGTGGACCCACAAAGTTGGTTTAAAATCGGTCCTCGGGAGGCGAGGCCGATCGGTCCTAGCTTTTTTGGCAGGGGGAGCAAGATCAAGATCTGTTTCAGTTTCAGGAGGTGCAGGAATCTCATCGTCACTCAGAGTCACTGCTACGATTGATAGTGTGGAGGTAGGTTCAGTGGTGGCTGGAATTGGGGCATTAAACTGAGTTGATTTGAGCTGGCTGATTTTGGTTTCGGAAGGGTTTTGCTTGCAGTAGTGGGATGAGCACTGGTACCGGTGGCAACAGCAGCTACAATTGCGGCGGTCTGCAGTACGTCTAAAGAAGCAGGAGGTACCACCCGGTGGCCTGGAGGGGAGCGAATCCTATTGTTAGACACTTTTCCCAAGCTCCACTGAAATTAAATCGAGTCATAGGTTCTTGTTCTTCTGTGCTGAATCTCAAATGGGGAACGACTTGGCTGGAGGTACTGGTTTCAACAACAACAGACTTGCCTTTGTCTGCTTGAGCTTATGATACTGTAACTAAGGTTCCAGTTGGTGGAAGTGGCTGATGGGCTACAGGATCAGGGTCTATTACCAAGGCTGGTTGCCTCCCACCACGGTAACCACGGTAATGAGGAGTATAGCCTAAAAGATTGGAAATGGACCTGTCAAGGGAAGAGTCGTTTGAATCTTTGTGGTTTAAAGCCCATTTGACATGGTGAGCCTTGTATTTGGGGTTTTTCAGCGATTTCTTGTTTATGGTGGAAGGACCTGCAAAGATGATAAATCGGGTAAAGTCAGTAAGAGAAGCGTAAAAAGGTGCGAAGGGAGAATGAAATAGAAAATGTAAAAGAAAGGAGCGGACAGGAGGTCTCCGTCATGGCGCGGAAGGTAGCAATCATGTTCCTCTCCAGTAGCGAATACCCAGTTGCCGGTGACAAGGAAGAGATCGTCATCATTCCCTTTTTCAGTGTCAGGGATATTTAAGACCAATTTCCCCTCTCATTTCTACATTTAAAGTACCAAACTCCTTGTTTAGTATTGTTTATGGTATAGTGATAAAGAATTTCGTGAATGGTCATTCTTGACCCGATTATTCGGTTTAGGGATGCAACTCCCATAACGATGCGCACCATGTTGGTGGACATCTGAGTA
>NMUG010012780.1:0-10278 GCA_002855965.1 Monotropa hypopitys
AATTTCGCAGACTAAACCTTTTTAAAACCGGTGACTTGGCACACCATAACTTTATGCCAGGTGGCGACTCCGAAAAACAGATTAATAATAAAATGTATATTGTCTCGGCAATTGCAATTTGTTATTAATTTGACATTTTTAAGTTAAACAAATCCAGCTGTCTTTTTTACAACATAAACCCGTCGCATTTAAGCCAACGAAAGAAAATAAAGTACGGAAATCCCCCTCGCACGCAACCTCCCTCGCGACCGCCGTCGTGGGAAGAAGGTCGGGGAAGACCGGAAAATTTTCGGGGCGCGACAAGGGGTGTTCGCACCTTGGCAACCGCGACCCCTTCCTCTAACACGATGAGCCATTTCTACAAAAGATTTCGAATTCGATGAGAAAAGAGCACAAGACAAGGCCCAGACAGATAGTTCAATCAACGACGTAAGGCTCAATCAAAGAGAAGGACACTCAACGATATCAAAGACGGATTCTCATAGCCAATGGAATCAATAAGCAGGGTTAAACCCAAAGAGAGGAACAATGTACAAGTATTACTCCTTAACTCACACTAACCTACGGATCATTGCCCATGCATGCCCAACACATTCACACACACATGCTAGATGATACAAAATCACACTCAATGCAACCCATAGAGACTAAGAGTCTCCCCAAAGGCCTAAGTTTTCGCAACTGAAAGCTCTGATACCAAGTTGTCATGCCCTGGATTTTCAAACTATTTTTTTTAAAACAATTTAAAATAGGAAACAACAATGGATCATCACATCATTCGCAAATATCTAAGTACCATTTCATTTCGAACACACGTGATTATGAAAACCCAAGCATGATATGAAATAAAAGTACATTCCAATCCATAGAGTATGAGAAAGAAGTAGAGTTTTAAAGTTTACAAAACCACTATTCTATTACAAGCCCAAGGGCCTAAATGATATAAGAAAATGCATAAGTCCTCAAGACATGCCAACGCATCAAAGTGCTCCAAAATCTCCAAGAGATGGTTCATTTCCTGCAAAATCTAAAAAGAAGGGCGTATCACGCCAAAGTAAGAAATATCTATCAACTAGTAGGTTTATGACTAGCATGAACGAGTGTGTGACTGTATAGAGTAATATGAACAAATGTATGAGACAATGCAAGACAATGATCCGATAACTATAATATGACTACACCTAGTCAATATAACAAAGTATTATTCAATAGACTACAAGCCAAGAGTCTACACATGTGAAAGTTCTCATTCTATATCAAGGGACTAAGTGTGAGTTCATTCGTTCATGTGTTCCATAATTGCACAATATCAGGTGCACAGGGATTCCATTACAAGTCTATCCCATACCACGTTCCTTTTATCAAATATGATACACCCCGGATTCCCTAGTCAAGTCTAATCCGTGTTATCCAAACATCATTAAGTTAGTATGAATCATGGAATCCCTAGTCAAGTCTATTCCATATTCATACAAGTATAAATCCCGGAATCCCTAGTCAAGTCCATTCCGTATTTATAAGAATTTCAATGTCGATAAGGCGAGGTATAGAATAGTAGTTTGTCGACACACTATCTAACCTAATCTGTCTTTCCCAAATTCTGTTGGGAGGGCTCACGTAGCCCCATTGCGCACAATGTCATGGGTGGACTGACCACTCCGGGAACCCCTAATCAAGTCCATTCCCGAATATCAATATCAAGTCCATATCATTCATCAAGTATATCATGGGAGTCCCTAGTCAAGTACACTCCCACATTAGTCACAAGTCAACTATGCCGAGAATCCCTACAATCAAGTCCATTCCCGCATAGAGACTAGCCAAGGTTATCATTGGCCATCACATTCGCTCATTGGTGGTCAATATCACATTTTCATTTGATTTCAAGTAAGGGAATTACAACACGCAACATAGTCAATGTGCGACTTAAAGTTATCATAAATTACCACCACCCTAAAACCCATCTGTTAAGGGTTATCTATGCCCAATTTCACGATTCCGAAGTCAATTTCACCATTTGAGGTCATTTAGACCAAAACCCCCAAATAAGCACAATTTGGGTTTATCAAAATTGGGACTTTTCACATATGTTGTTCAAACATGAAATTAAACCTTGTCCTAGGTGTATACAACCCTAAGGACTACATATCAACCATCAATTTTGATTATTTGACCTCAAACCCTAGGTCAATTCTACAAGAACATGTCATACACGAAATCTACACAAATTAACAAGATTCTAAGGGAGAGAGGGGGAAGGCACAATCACAAACATACTAGAGATGGATATCCCTTACCTCAAGAAGCTTGAAAAAAAAAATCCTAGAAACTCGGACCTTGATGGATGGACGAACTATGGAGCTCACCGGATAGCTGTTGACACAAGGAGCGACATTTCTTCTTGGCATTTCTTCACCAGAGCCTTGGATGGTCTTGGAAATTTAGAGAGAAGTGGGAGAGAAATAGAATGGAGGTAGAGAGAGAGAGTGATATGGAGGATAGGGTTCTTAAAAATGAAAGAGGAGACTCAAAATCGTGCATAGGGTTGTATATATACAACCCCCATGCGAAACACCCAAAATACCCTTCATTTAAAACATTCAGCAGGAAATTTGGCCTTCGCGACTGGTCGGTAGAAACATACAGGAAATTCTCGTCCGGTCAAGCCCATATAAAACACCCTACGGGAAACGCACGATCGGTCGGCGGCGTGTCGGTGTACCGGTCGCAGGCTTGTACAATGCCCACTGATTCATGTCGACCGGTCGACCGAGGAGCTGTGTACCGGTCGACGCCTTTAGATTTTCCAAAAACTTTGAAAATTGCTAACTTCTTCTCCCGGCCTCTGATTGAGGCGATTCAAGTCGCATTGGATTCGTAATCGAATTCTCTACCATTTTCTAAGGCCAACCACCTAAAAATCGCGATAAGATTTTGAGATAAAAGTAAATCAAGATTCCTAATTTAATTTAGAAGGCGAATTAAATTCCGAAAATCATTTACGAAATACAGATCGTTACATTACAAATCAAAAACCAACTTTTGAGAAAAAAACGATATCAAAATTCATCCAATGCCATGCATGCCAAGGCTATGGACACATTCAATCCAAATGTGCTAACACACTTCAAAAGACCAAGAAAAGTTATAAAATAACTTGGAATGATGATAGTGAGGAGGATGTGGATAATAAGAGCAACATTGACACTACAAGAGTCAATGTGCTAGCCGCAAGTGTGGATTATCCTCTTTCACATTCGGATCATGTTATTAAAAATCAAAGTGATAAAGAATTGGATAACGATGATGAACCTGAAGATCTTCAAGATACATTCGATCAACTTGCAAATAAGAACACCAAGATAAAACAAAAGAATATAAAGCTAAGATGTGAACTTGAAAAAGTACAACAAGAACGAAATACTTTGTTAAGTAGTCTTGATGAATCTAAACAAAGATGCAGAAGACTATCGGATAAATTTGCCGAAATAGAAAAAGAAAGAATTGAAGGGAAACATGAGATTATTGAGCTTAATGAAAAAATAATCACTCTTGAAAAAGAATTGAGCGATGCTAGGGATATCATTAGAAGAAATGATTGTGGTGCAGAACGAATCTCAAAGCTAACTCAAAACTTTCGAAATCGGAGTGGTTTAGGATTTGTAGATTTGGGTGAGGTTACACCAAGTACTTTAAAAAGAGAAATTAAGTTTGTAAAATCTGAAACTCCATTGGTTGACCATATGCCAATGGAACAAGCTTCAATTACTAAACCAAACTTAATCAAAAATAAAGAACCTACACCCTTTGTGAAGAATCCCAAGAATCTCAATGTTAAAGATAATCCCGGATTTCCTTCTAGAAGACAACCACATGTATGTCATTATTGTGGAATAAAAGGACACATTTGTCCAATTTGCCGCAAGCTTAAACGTGACAATCTTAAACAAAGGTATTTTCCCAAAAATAACAACAAAGGGCAATATGTTAGAAAATCATCAAATCTAGAAAATATGAATGAACAATTTATAACCAAAGTGAATCTCCTTGCCATTCAATCCTCAAAATTAATTAAGGAAGTGGAAAACTTGACAAAGATTGCTCAATCCTTAAAAACAAAGGCAATGGAAGATTACACGATAAAAAGAACAACCGGATGTGCTCAAATGTCCGAAGACATTGGACCAATATGCTTGGTCACCCACACCGCTCTAAAAGCTGAGAAATCTAATATGTGATACTTAGATTGTGGTTGTTCTAGGCATATGACGGGTGATAAATCATTGTTTGTTGAATTTGAGTCATGTACCGGCAGTCTTGTCACATTTGGAGATGGAAACAAAGGCAAAATTCTAGGAAAAGGAACCATTCATACTTTTGGCATTCCTAAACAAAGCAATGTTCTATTTGTTGATGGTCTTAAAGCAAACTTGCTTAGTATAGGTCAATTTTGTGATGCATTGCATGATGTGCATTTTTTATGATAGGTGTGAAATTTTAGATGCTAGTGGTGCATGCATTGTCAAGGGCACGTGCTCGTCCGACAATTTCTATTGCGTTGAAATGACTCCCTCGGTTGCTTGCAACTGTGTTTTGCTTGATGACGTAGAATTATGGCATCAACGCTTGGGTCACGTGAATTTTTTGGACTTACATAGAATTACAAAAAAAGACATAGTTCATGGGATTCCCAAAATCCCTAACGGTAAAGGTCTTGTGTGCGGTGGTTGCATGAAAGGAAAACAATCTAAAAGTCACCACATTAAGACTAATATTATAGGAACCACGAAATGTCTAGAACTTATTCACATTGACCTTATGGGACCCTCTCTCACTACTAGTTTAGGTGGAAAGAAATATATTTTGGTAATAGTTGATGACTTCTCACGTTATTCATGGGTTGGTTATTTGAAAGAAAAATCAGATGCTTTCACTTGTTTCAAAATTATTTGTAAACGAATCCAAAATGAAAAAGGATATACCATCATTATAATGAGAAGTGATCATGGAAAAGAATTTGAGAATTCCAAAATAGAAAAATATTGTAATAGTATTTGGATTAAACATGAATTCTCCGCTCCCCGTACTCCTCAACAAAATAGGATCGTGGAGAGGAAGAATCACACCCTACAAGAAATGGCACGTGGCATGCTTCATTCTAAAAAGGTCCCAAGAAATATTTGGGCCGAAGCCATTAACATGGCTTGCTATACCATAAATCATGTCTATACTCGACCCGGCACTTATCAAACTCCCTATGAGATTTGGTATGGTAAAAGATCGATGGTCAAGTATTTTCGTACTTTTGGTAGCAAGTGCCATATCTTGAGGGACAGCGAGTTACTTGGTAAATTCGTCTCCAATAGCGATAAATGTATTTTTCTTGGATACTCTACATCGAGTCTAGCTTATCGAGTTTTTAATCTCCGTACTTCTACTTTAGTGGAATCCTCAAATATTGTGATTGATGACACTTCCATTGGTAACAATGAAAAATCTTCTAATAATGATGATATATCCTCGTGGGATATTTTTGAGGTTGATTTATGTACTCCTTTTTATTCCTCTTCGGATGAAGATAATGGTGTTGATACCCCTACTCTTGATGAGGACACTTTATCGGGTCATACTAGTGAGGGAGAAACATCGGATCCTCACTGTGGTGAGTTGCAACCTTCGTCTAGAACTTTACATGACCATCCGTTTGATCAAGTTATAGGAAACATTAATGATCCCGTGTTGACACGTAGACAAAACAGAAATGTTGTTCATTATGTTTGCTCTACATCATCCCTAGAACCAAAAAGAATAGAAGAAGCTCTAAAAGATGAGTGTTGGGTAGAGACCATGCATGAAGAAATAGAACAATTTGAACGAAATAGAGTTTGGACTCTTGTGCCTCGTCCTTCACACACGAATGTTATTAGGACTAAGTGGATCTATAAAAATAAAAAGGATGGTGATGGGATAGTTGTTAGAAACAAGGCTCGTCTAGTTGCCCAAGGCTACTCTCAAATTAAGGGTGTGGTGACTGAAAGTCCGGAGGGTGCCGTGGGGTCCTTCGGATGACGGCCGGATGACTAGAGATGAGAGCTTCGATTATGTGCTCGGCCACCTATAAGAAAAAGGGGGATCACCTGCTTGGCTCCTGCAACCACAAAGGTTAGTGCCCATCGGTCGGCAGCGACCGAGAGGGGCCTCCGATGGCTAAGTCAGCGACGGTTGGAGGAAGGAAATCGTAAACTGAAAGAGAGTCGGAGAGATACCAGATATCTAGCCCCGTGAATAGTGTTTTGACAGGGTATTTATAGGAGTCCTGACTTGGTGCCAAAGATGCAAGCGTGTGATGCACACAGGCGGAAGGCCGGGTGCTGACGTTAGCCCTATAGTGTTGTTGGGCCGCTGAACTGACCCGAGCCACGTCAGCAGTTGTACGGCCGACCCGAGTGCCACCTGCCGGAGGTCATTGTTCCCTGCTGCTGCCGATGGTGGACCCCTCCGGCATAGGATCGTCCGTCGGTGGAAGTTGTTCCTTCTCCCAATGAGGAGTGGAGACGCTGGGCTTCCTTGACATCCGGTAGAGTATGCCAAAGGTTGAAGGAGACCGCATGGCCGGCCCGACCTGGTCCCTTCGGGTGTCCGATGAGACTGCTTAAGATGCTGAACATATGATGATCCGCCGGATCTGTCCAACAGCAGTATGAGTGGAGGTCCGTGAGGTCAACGGCCCTGGATTGCTCCGGGAGAGATGGATTGGATCCGGATTGATGGGCTGACCCGGACAATTGGGATCCGGCCCAAGATAGGTATGGTCCGGCTACCACAATAGCCCCTCAATGCTTTTCAATTTGTTGGAAGGGATTGAATTAGTATGCCGGACGCTAATAGGTTCGTTGGGCCGAATGCTGAACGATGTTGCCAATCGCTTGGGCGTTCCAGAAGCTCCATGGTAAGCGTTTGTTGCACGCGCGTTGTCCGGCGCGTCGTTGGGTCATAATGATTATGTTTTAACCACCGCTTCTGGATATCCACGTGTCAGCTTGTGATTGGTCGGAGGAGACGGTCGTGCTGATGGGACGTCTCTTCGAGATCCGTATCGTTGCCTGATTGGTCCGCGCCGCCTCTTCGAGATCCGTGAAGGGCAGGCTGTCCCCTGCCTTTGCTTATAAATACGGGAGAGCGGTAGTTGGGGAATGTACTGCTCCCAAATTTCTTGCTCTCCGACGCTTGCTTCAGACGACTGCCTCGCTTCCGGACCTTCAGACCTCTAGGCTTCCTTCGCTCTTCCTCTCTTCAGGTACTGTCCGGAACTCGATAGTTGCACATTTCCTTTTCTTTAACGAGGCGGTCTCCTGCCTGATCGCTGGGAGATTCATTAGTCCGACTGCCTATCTGCCGGACGGTCATCCCTCTCGCCGACTGGGTCTTAAAACTTTTGGCGGAGGGTAGGTAGAGTCGGCGCAAGCCCCAAGTATGGGGATTTATCGCCCTCTAACTATCGTTTTGATTGTCCGGAAGGATGAGAGTAGAAGATGTCAGACTCCGAGGATACACGATCCGGCACTGACGTGGAGAGATACTCGGACATTGAGACGGATTCTGACAATGAGTCCGACATTGGATCGTCGTCATCATCGCCGAGCAGTGAGGCTACGCCCGACAGAATTGTTGAGGCGGCGAGCCCTATAGCTGTCGTTCTTCCCCTGGCGGTTCCTGTTGGAGCTGAGGAGGCTGTCGAAGAAGAGGATCCGGAGGCCGCAGGGCCGTCCGGTAGGCGCACCTGCCCATACTTGAAATATACCAAGGCCGGTGTCCAGCTGCCGGATAACTTCAGGGAGAGATTCGCCATCCCAGATGATGTCACTCTAAAGCTTCTGTATGAGCCGGCGGAGGTTCCATACAGAGATAATTATGTTGCCATCCCTTTGATGGCTATTACGGAGGGTGGCCTCCGGCTGCCCGTCGATGATTTTGTCCGAGACCTCCTGCGGGAGTATGGGCTTAACCCAGCCCAGCTCTCCGGGAACACATATAGGGTCGTCGGCTGCATAAGAAAGTTGTGCCGGACCCAAGGTATTGTCTTTTATATGGCCGATCTTTTCGGCCTCTTCGCCCTCTCTCAGAATAGGAAGAAAGAGAGATTTTTCCTGAGCGCCCGGCCTGGGTCCGGAGACCTGTTTACCCGTCTTCCGGACTCCGATAAATGGGCCGACATTTATGTCGGCGTGACCGGAGGCTACAATAATCCTGTCGATGGTAGCATGCCCATACCGACCGATAAGGGGTCACCTGGTAAGCTTCGTTATAGTCTTCCTGCCTTTCAATTTACTTGTTGTTCTGCCCTGTCGACTGATTCGTTTCTCTGTTCTGTAGCTCTTTCAAGTGTCACACTTCGGTTGAAGAACCGGTCGGATCCTGCTCATATTACCGCTCTTCGGATGCTCCTTCACCGAGATGTACCCCGAATTTTGGAGTACACGCCGACGTACCTGTCTTTTCTGAAGGACAAGAGGAAGAGAGCTTCCCGCCGGATCCCTGTCGTAAAACCTAAGCCTTCAGAAATGACGATCAGAAAAGGCTTTGAGGGGGCTGATGTTTCCTTTGCTGGCGACTATGTCAGGAAGAAGCGGAAGTTGACAAAGGAGGGAGAAGGCACCTCTGCCAGGACTGAAGGAATCCCACAAACTCCGGGGCCTCTTGATCGGGAGGTGGCTGGCGATGGCCCCCGGACGCCTCTGGTTGTATCCGGAGCTCAAACCACGGAGGTGGTTACTGGAGAGGGGATCCAGCAGATCCAGCAGCCCCATGCCCGGACAACCTCTCATTCTGCCGGAGACCATGGGAAGCGGCCAGCTGGTGATGAAACTTGGCGTCCACAGCTGATGTGGTCTGATGGCACCCCGACGCTGGCCACTGAAGGAGTAGTTGACCACCCTGAGCTGGGGGTGAAGTATGCCCGGCTCTTGGCATCGCCCGGAAATATTGCTCCTTTGCCAGATCACTATGATGCCAGGATGGAGAGGGGATTCTCCAGCATTGTTGAGGTAACTCATTCAGTTTGTCTTTTCATCCGGCGCCCTGCACTTGTACAGTTTTCATAATTTTTCTGATTGAATGATATTTTTTGTAGGGTCTGGCCTGTCTGACCACTGTCCATGAGAAATACATGCTCATGGCAGCCGAGAGGGTCCGGCTGCGGGAGGAGAGGGCAGCTAGAGATGCCAAGATCGCGGCTCTGAAGAAGGCATTGGAGGAGGCCGACAAGAAGGCGACTGGACTGGACAAGAAGCTCTAGGAACGGAGACGTTCACATAAAAAAGAGGTGGACGAACTGAACAAGAAGGGAGAGAAATCGGTGAAGGCGTCCGAGGAGACCGGATACAAGTCCGGCCTGCATGATGCCCGGGAGACCTTCTCAAAGAGGTGTCGGGAGTAGGTCAATGCCCAGCATGGGTACAGCTATACTCCCGGGTAGCAGAAGGGGCATTATGATGGGTATCTCCTGGCACTGACAAGGGCTCATGTGCCGGAGACCCATCCTTCCCGGAAGTATGGCGAGTGCCCGCCGGTGGTCCTAATCCCAATAGAAGACACCTTCCTGGAGGTTGAAGAAGAAGGAGAAGGAGAATAAGATGCAGCAGTCACCAGGGAGGGAGACCTGCCGGGACAGAACTGAGCTTCTTTTTCTTCTTCTTCGTTTGTTTTTTTGAAAATCTTTTGTATCTTCCGGCCGTCGGACTGCTATCTCTTTTTCTGCTTAATGAAATTTGTGTGAACGTTTCCCTTTTGTTTGCTTGGTTTGTAAAAAATGTTTTGAAATTCTGCAAACAGCTGGTCTCCGGATAAGTTAAGGGATTTACCAATCCCCTTCAAATGATCCGGGTCTCTTGTCCAGTGGTATGAGACCAAAAGGAGCCTGGCAGGTGACTGCCGAAGGCTCGATCTCCGGTAGTTGCGCTAAGGCCGACAGAAGCCTGGCGGATGACCGCCGGAGGCTCGGCCATTGTAGCGAAAATCCTTGACCGGAGGCCGGTGCAGACGACTGTGGAAGGCACGGTCAAGGGGCGAACCCATGAGGGTATTATGCTCGGACCGACGGAAGCCTGGCGGATGACCGCCGGAGGCTCGGTCATTGTAGCGAAAATCCTTGACCGAAGGCCGGTGCAGATGACTGCTGAAGGCACGGTCAAGGGATGAACCCATGAGAGTATTATGCTGGGACCGACAGAAGCCTGGCAGATGACCGCCGGAGGCTCGGTTATTGTAGTGAAAATCCTT
>NMUG010012781.1:0-10278 GCA_002855965.1 Monotropa hypopitys
ACCCTACTATTGCCTCCCTAATGCCCTTATATTCCCCCTCCCCTTAACAGACTAACTGTCTAACAGAGTCTAACAAACAAAACAACTTCCAACAGATTTCATTCTAAATCTCTCAATTACAACAATTACAATTAAGCCCAAATCCTATCATTGCTTCCTCCTCAAAAATAACCTTGTCCTCAAGCCAATTGTCACAGGTAGCATCCTCAGGTTGCATCAAACCAATTATCATAGGTATAATCCTCAAGAATGAAATTGGACCAGTGAATCAAGGCGAGGGTAAAAACCATCGATGCAGAGAGGCATCTAATCCTTATTTCTTCATTTTGTAGCAAGAGTGAATGTAAATACTCTAGGGTAGGACACTCGAGTTGGTTCTCTTTAACCCAAGCTATTTCTTGCAAGGACGATTATTTGCCAAGTGATGCGTAGGCAAGTTCTGGGTCCCAGAATATATATTTACTTGACAAACCTTTCGGGAGGATATCCATCACACCAACTGCAGCTAACTGGCCATCAGTTAGATGTTGCTGATGGAATGAACCAAAGCCACATGGAGGAATTGTAACATTACCAATTGAAGGAACAATTACCAAGGAAGAGTCAACTAAAAATCTCTTGTATGAGCTTTCTGTGACCTGATCTGGTCTATCATTGTGCACTTTAATCTGGTATCTCTGATACAAAGCAAATTCTTCCGAATCAAAACTAGACCTTTTCAAACGGAGCTCAAGCCTCTGCCCTTTTCCTCGACAACATTCATAGACTTTACTTGAACAACTCTCTGTACTTCCACTTCCTCTAGGAGGCTCTTTGGACTTGAAAATGTTTTCAACCACTTCATCCAACCAAGTTAGTTTCTTAGCAGAATAGAAGTTAATATGCCCGTTGCAAGCTCTGATTGACAGACCACTTGACTCTGCCAAATGATTTAGTGAACCTGACAAATTTTCTACAATTATTTTTGTGGAAAGCTCGTGAAAGTGGCCATTATGTTCGTCATCTCTTGATAACTTCATATTGTGTGCTTCTTTCTCTGCCCACCTTACAGCAACTGCAATCTGGAAAGAAATATTGTTGGAGAACAACAGATACTCAGATCCTTCCACTAGCAACTTCCTTTTGGATTGTGCAACCTTATTAATAGAAGCATTTGGCAATCGAATATTAAGAGGAAGGGTTACACTTCCAACAAATACTTGTACTGCATTATCAATCTGGTTTGACAAATAACGCAGAAATTGTTCATTATTATCTTCCTTTTTACATGCCAATGACTCCCTTGATTCAGAACTTGCAATTTCATTAGGAACGCATCTCCATGAAGCATTAGAAGTATTTGGCTCATCTATAGCCTCGTCCCTCTTTTTCACACCCAATATATCATCAAGAAACCTTTCCATTCGTTTAGAGACTCTGAGTTGTTCTTTTGAAGGGAAACAATCACTTGCCATTAGACGAATAGTATAAGAAGGACAGCATATGTTTTCCAACTCTGGTTTGTAAAGGAAACAACCAGATTTTCTCCATCCTCTGTCGATAAGGGCTTGAGAGTGATAAACTATCAAACTGTCTGCCCATAGACCACCTATATGAAGCTTCCTTTGAGACATTGTACATCCACAACAATTAGGGTTCTTGATTTTCCGACATTGTACCAATTTCTTTGAGACAGAGTGATTTTTCAATACCTGCGCATTTGCCGAACACTCTCTATTATCTGCCAAGTAGTCGAACTCTATGTCTAAGGCTTGTACGCACTTCAGCAACTGCAACTCCTCATTTGAAACTTCATTTTCCATCTCCACTTCTTTGCAACCCATTTCTTTGATCGACAAATCAAAGTACTCAAGATTTTTCTTAAATACCTGTTTGACTTCAACCCCTTCAGAAAGCTTTTTAGTTTCTTCCTTGCCGAAATTACTAACCACAGGTCCAAGTTCGACTGAGTAAGAAGTCTTCGGATATGAATGTCCAAAATATGGGGCATGTGGAGCAGAAAGCATCAGTTGTTGGCAAATTGAACGTCCAAAATATGGGCAAAGCATTTCACCAAACACTTTGCGTGCACAATCCCAAAGACCCAATTCAGCATACATGGAAATTAAAATTCTTGGAATTTGTGGGTTTACTGCAAATTCATGCTCCCTAAGCACCATGTACTCTTTGCCAATGACAGAGAGAAAAGATCCGATAGGGATGTCACTGTACCAGTGGGATGCAATCTTTAATTCATGTGTTGTATTATTACCGTAGAAATAAATGCACGAGCAAATCAAAAGTTTCTCAAGGTGTTTTGCCCAAATATGAAGATATTTACCTCCGGGATCCCATAGATATTGTGACAAAAACTCAAAAATGGAACAAAAGATTTCTTAATCACACCTGCATTTCCTGCATTCAACTCCACGTCGGTGTTGCACCTTCGAACCCAGAAAGAAGAAGAAATCATACTGACAGCAGAGGATGGCCATCTGGCTTTTTTTGTGAGGGTCTGTGGTATCTTATTGACAGAGAGATTCCCCAACACCAGACTCATCTCCGAGCACTCTTTGATTTCCATTGAATCATTGGACTCTACCTTGACATCACCTTCAAAACACCATTGCAAATCTTCTTCGGTGTATACATTCTTGAGGTTTGATTCTTCACGACCCATTTCACTGACTATCAATTGTAAATCATCAAGATTTGCCTTCAATTCTTTGTTGAGCTCTATAAGTTTTGTGATGTCCTCAGTTACTTTAGAGAACAATGCACTGACCTCTTGCAAATCTTCGTGAATTGAATTCCATTGTTCTTGAGGGGATTCCATGGCATGCATTTGATCTTCACAGTCCAAGGAAAAACTGCTCTGATACCACTGATAGGATTCAACCACAAATCCCATTGCTTTACCGGAAAAGAGATTCACTTTCCCGAAATGTGTGAAGCTTTTACCGAAAAAAAAAGAATAGAGAGGAGAAGAATGACAGAAATGGATACAGAAATGAGAGAAGAGAGAAATTGAATTATAGAAGAGAGAATTAGAGAATCAAGCAATACAATCCACACCCTACTATTGCCTCCCTAATGCCCTTATATTCCCCCTCCCCTTAACAGACTAACTGTCTAACAGAGTCTAACAAACAAAACAACTTCCAACAGATTTCATTCTAAATCTCTCAATTACAACAATTACAATTAAGCCCAAATCCTATCAGCAGTAGCGTGCAGGTGTGTATGTACTACAGCAACGTTTGTGTGCGTAGCAGCAGTGTGTGTGTGCGTAGCAGTGTGTGTGTGTGCGTAGCAGCGTGTGTGTGTGTGCAGTAGCACGTATGTGTGTGTATTGTATGTGTGTAGCGGTATGTATCGCTGTTTTGAGTTGCGCTGTGTTGAGTCGTAAGATGGTATGTGTAAGTGCGTGTGTGTGTGTCGTCGGCTTGTGTGTGTGTTTGTGTATCAGTGTGTGTGTTTGTGTATCAGTGTGTGTGTATCGCAGCAGGGTGTATCACAGGTGTGGTTGAAAGAATTGCAGCATTGTATAAGTGTGTCGCAGTGGTTGTTTTCATCGCTAGGTGTGTGTGTGTGAACGAGACAGTGTGTGTGTATGCTAAAGTAGTGTGTGTGTGTGCGTCGCAGCAATACGGGTGTGTTTACTGGTGCATATGTGTCACAGCAATGTGTATATGTGTATTAGTACATGTCTGTACTGTGTAGTCGGGTATAATTGAGTAGAATGTATGGGTACGCTATAACAGAATATGTGTATAGAGTATACATAGGTGTGTGAGTATGTTATGCGTATGCGAGATACGCCATGAGTTTAATAAAAAGAATGAAATTTAAAATATAATAACAATTAATTTAAGACAAGTCCAATAAATTATTGAATAAATAATCTTGTAATTTTATTTCAGGGATTGCTACGACTACATCCGAAACACCAAAATAATAAGCAAGTCAGTCGTGTAAAATTAAGGTGAGTAAACAAGATTCAGTTCTTTTTATTGCTTAATCAGTTATTTTAATTTAAATTGAGCGTGAGAATTATGTTTTACTGCACTTGACTCCCTAGTATTAATGTAGAACTGTATATTGTTGATTGTTCTGGTTAATATGTTGTATTTAAATCCCTGTGCTAAAAATTAGAACTGAGTTGTATTTATGCACATACATTCATGCATCATTGAAGCATGGTCTGGTATTGTGGTGTAAGGTGATGGTGTTGTGGTGGTAACGGTGTTGATGCATTAAACATGCATAGAATATATTTTTCATGTAAGCTGCGAGCTTGTGAAATTATGGTACTAAGGCGACTATGAAGCTAATGGTAAGCTGCGAGCTTGAAGTAACACAGTTGAGCATAAATTTGCCGTGTTACAAAAAGTTGTTTTAAATGCATATTCATACATATCAATGGTGGTGCAATTGATTAAATAGATTAAAAAGGATGGTGCATACGACAGAAAGCAACGTATGACCACTGACCTCCGGCTACCACGTCGATCGGTAGAGCATCAATATTAGCCTTGTGGCAAGGGCACAGCTCCCGATCGATCGGCTCTCTAGCGGAGGGTCCACCCCCTGGCAAGACCCCAGCTCGGAGCGCCACAAGCGCCTACTCGTGGACCACCCGTCCGTACGACCGACCCGGCCCACCGACAGCACCTGCCCATTTGTCCCGCCACGTGCACCATTCGGGCCCAGTGTCGCACGGGGGAGCCCACGACGCGCTAGCCAACCTATCCCTATAAATACCCCCAGGGGAATCGTTCACGGGATCTGATCCCCGACAGCTACCGTCCGGACTCACCTCGGTGCTTTCTTTTTTTTTCCACTAAAGAAGGAGACTAACTTAAGCATTGGAGGCTCCGTTGGTCACAACCGACCGACGGACACTAACCCTTGTTTTGCAGGAGACAAGCAGGAGGACCCCTTTTTCTCTTTTCAGGGACCCACTCAAGCCTCTGGATCATCAACCGACGGCCAGCGACCGAAGGACCAGACGTTAGAAGGGTTCTAGCAGATTACCAGCCAGTGGCCACCACATTTACCATCTTTTGCTTTTATTATCACTTTGTTTAGAAACATAGTTTTTTGTGTTGACTCTATGTTCCCTATCTCAGTTGGGAAACTTGTCAAGATAATTATGAGCTCTTGATATTTTGTCTTTTGGCACATGATGCACTTAAAATTACATGATATGCATTTATGTCCTCATAAATTACCTGAGAGTTATTGTCGCTTATTATCTTCTGGAACAAATAGACCTAAGTTTACCAATTAGATAAGGAAATGGATGACAAAATGCCCAGGAGACACTGTGCCATTTTCCAGTGCTGGACCTTAAGAATCAGGAGAGGTTGGAGGAAATCAGGAGAGGTTGGAGGGCTAGACTGCCGGCAACCAAGATAGCCTTTAGCTTAATGCACACAATGGTTATTTCAAACTTGCGCTAATCAACGCCCAATTGGAATCCATTAATGGGTGTCTGAGAATGTGAAATGACGAGGACAAACATAACCTTTGATAATAATATGCAAAGTGGTTGTGTTCAGACTCGAACTTGCACTAGATAATGAATATTGATTATGGTATTTCGATAACTTTAGCTTAATCCACAAAATGGCTACTCTCTAACTTGACCGCTAGATGATGTCATTGTCTGCCAAATAATAATACCCTTATTATGTCCTCAGAAAAAACTCCCCTAAAACCATTATTGCCATTGTCAAGAAATTCACCAAGCAATTTAAAGTCTCCAGTATTTCATAGATTAACGTCAAAAGAAACAAAATAAATAAGCTGCACAAGTAATTAGGAAACCAGTCAAATTGTATACTTGCTTTAGTCTCTTTGGTTATGCTTCTTACATTTATACACCACAGCAGAAACAGTACTGTTCTTCGTGTGCACTGAAGAAAACTTGTGCAGTTACAACAATCAGTCACCTATTGATGAAATTTGATGTTCAATTTTTCTCTGTTGTGGGGATCATGTTGCTTCATTTCCTTTCGAGCAAGACTAAGTCCGCTGGGTGAAAGATGTAGTGTATTGATGCGCACGTGGTAGGAATAATATGACAGCATTTTATCGTTTGTGGGAGAAATTTGGAGATTGACGCAGATGTATGGAATAGAGGCAAAAGCCTATGATGTAGAGTATTACAAGTTAGCTTTTTCAGTTAGGTTTTCTTTGGCATTATGTTAATGGTGTGGTTTCAGAAGAGACCCAGTATCATTAACTATAATGTCATGGAAAATTACTCTGTTTCTCTCTCATGTTTTTTTTATGCTTCCTTTCTCACTGTGATTTCTTTTCATTGTGCATTTTAAGTATTTAGATTTGCCCATGTATAGCAGGTTAAAGGTGGTCTTGAGTGACTGGTCTCATGATTTGACTAAACATGAAATTTGGATCCACAAAAAGATGGAAACCAATAGTGCCTTCCTATTTAAGATGCAAATCAGCCACTAATTTCTGCATATTTTCAAGAGCCAAAGCAGATAGTTATGGTCCAGGCAATACACCAGTGTATCTCAATGTATATGACTTAACACGCATGAATGGCTATTTTTATTGGGCTGGATTTGGCATCTTTCACTCTGGTGTAGAAGGTAAAGTCAGCCTTTTGAACTTGTGTTTCCTCTTTTTTGATGAATACGATTTATTTTTTCTTTTTCTTTTTGAACACGATGAATATATGCTCATTCCATCCCTGAGTTCTTTTTTTATTCTTTGCTTCTTTGTATTTTCTATTTGATTTATGTCTTCAAACCTGCACAATGTTTTGCTGTATTATGAATTTCGTATTGAAGGAGCACAAAGTTGTCTTTATCTTGATCTTTGGAGGATGTTTGTTATGCTTTGTGGTTCATGCGCGCTTTTGCCAAATGCACTATTTATTGTACTTGTTGCTTTAGAAACAGTGTACAGAACTTAATAAGGAAGAAGATTTGAGAGATTCTTTTCAGCATCTAATCTGGATCTTGACTCACTGTTCCATATATTCCGTCAATAGCTAATTATTATCTTCTAATAGCTTGAGAGAAGAGGAATGTATTTCACAAGAAATTTGTGACACCTTTATTGTTTATTTCAAAAGTCTCTGTTTTTTAGTTGCATCTTTCAATTGTGTCCTATATGCCTTCCCTACAAAAAATGAAGAGAGCACAGCATTCTAACTTTTTGGGTTTTATTTTGGGGCACATGTGCGCTGGTGCTTCTTGCGACCCTTCTGTTATCAAGTTGTAGAACAGTGGGCATCATATAATTGTTACTCCAGAAATTTAGAACGATCTTGTCCCCTTGCAAAAGTTAGATAGGAATTCCTCTTGCATCCAGTCGATTGATGTCGTGCAAACATCTTATTTTCATTGTTATAGATTGGTTTCGTATAGATATCCCTAACTATTCAGATGAGGTAAGTGTTCTCCTGTTACCATTCATGCATGTTTCAGTTCACGGAGCAGAATATGCCTTTGGAGCTCATGACTTTCCATCCAGTGGCGTCTTTGAAGTTGAACCTCGGGGATGTCCACGCTTCAAGTTTAGGAAGTCTATACTAATTGGCACTACATCCCTGGATGCAATCCAGGTTAGGAATCTCATGGAGCGCCACTCTGCAAACTACAATGGCAATACATATCACTTGATTGCCAAGAACTGCAACCAGTTTTCCAATGACGTTTGTTACAAGATGACAGGGAAACCGATTCCGAGATGGGTAAATCGCCTGGCCAGAATAGGTACACTTTCTTTACAATCAACTGAGATTTATGTGTACACCAAAAAAACTTTCCCTATTTTATTGTGCTGGACGTTTGTCAGCCACTTGTGTTCAAACCATGAAGTTTTTCCAGACAACTTATTTACTTTGGTTTTTCCAGAACTTATTTATTTTGATTTTTCCGAACAAATTAGCATCTTGCACAATCCATTTCTTGCACTTATTGTATGCTAACTTGGATACTTCAGAATGTGTTGAACAGAATTACAATTTATTTGCACTCAGACGTGGTAGGTATTCACGAGGACTTGCTTATACCTTCTAAACCTGAAGATAATTTTTGTTAGGATTACAGATACAAAATCCAACTGTCGCCCACTTAGAATTTTCTTCTTAATATGATAAAACAAAATCATTACTTAAATCATTCATCCTTTCCATTGTGATATATGATGTTACCTTAAGTTCATGTATTTTACAAGTGTTCTTGTTTTTCTATTGTATCTTGCTAGGTTCAACCTTTAACTGTGTACTACCTGAATCGCTTAGAGTTTCTCTTGTGCAACATGATCCAAGTTGCGATGATAGCGAGAAGAAAAAGCTAAGAAGTGACTTCAGTTGTCTGTCTTCCATCTCAAACTAGCACATGCAGTTGTCAACGTCTTCCGTATGTTTACGGTCACCCTTGAAAGGCTGCACAGCTCCACTGAAATTTATGAAGTCTGAAAGTGGTTTACTAAGTGTGAGGTTAGAGGATGAAGATTATGAAATTCTTTTTCTTGTAAATTTTTTAAATGAGATCTTTGAAGGTTTCTCATAGTAGCTGTATTGAACGTGCCAGTGTGTAAACACGCCAACTATGAAGCATGTGTTGTACCCGTGTCGGACACGAGAACACACGGGTAACGGGGAAAATACATATGGGACACGACATGTGACGCCTCCCATTTTATTTAATTTTTTGAAACTGGACACGTATCGGACACGGATCAGACACGTATCCGATAGAATCAGATACAATGGGGGTAAATCTGTATTTTTATTTTTTCCGGTGATATATAGGAATGCTTTAATTGTTTTGGGTTAAAAGTGAAATAAAAGTTTAAAACACAAATATACGATCGATATAATAACCATTATGTCGTCGACAAAAAAACTAAATCAGGGACTCTCATTCGATCAAAGCAACCCTAAATCATTACTCTCTCTGTCTCTCCCTCCAGTTCTCACTTGTCTTTCTAAATATAATTTATTTATTGTTTATTTTTTGGTGGTGGGCAGTCTCTCTCTTGTATCTCTCAATATAGTTTATTTCTTTTTTGGTGGATGGACGAATTACATATTGAATCCCTATTAGTAGGGATGTTTTTTTTTCATTTGGGTTGTATTTCAATATTGAATCTTGTTGTTTTGTTTTGTTTGAATAGTAATTGTGCGGGGGTAAAAAGTGCTTACTCTATCCTCGCCTGTAAACGGTAATTTTGGGGGTGGACTGGATGTTCTTTGCTAGCTTGCTCCGACTGTACCTAGACCTGCGCTCAGAGAAAACCGTCAGAAGACCTCCCGCCTTTAGCGGCCAGAAGGCTCTTCGATGGCTAAGTTAGTCCTTGGGGAAGGAAGAACTGTAAACTCAAAGCACAAGGGGGTTCTGGGAGCAAATTAGCATGTACCTTTCTCAGGTGATGAAGTGTCCCTTATATACCGACCTTCCGGGTCCCCAGCTTCTCACTGGGAACGAAATACTTTCTTGGACCGTACGCTTGTCCTTTCTTGGGCAGGGTGTGGGTCTGCCACACTTCCGACAAGACAGCACACCTTTTTATACTTCGGAGACTGGGAATGTCTTGGTCAGAGGATCCTGACACGCGTGCTGCAGTGCCGCCTTCTGGCAGGGTGACGCGTGTACTTCTTTTCTGCTTGCTTCTGTGAACCATATTACTGGGTGCCGCATAGCGACGTTACTGGATGCCGCATAGCGGCATTACTTGGACACGTGTCTGGCTGTACTGAGTCTGGTCCAACACGCGTTGTACTGAATAGATTCTACCTGTGCTGGGGAGAGTCTTGTCGCACAGGGGCAGACCTCACTCGAGCAGGACAGGTAACTGGTGACGTGGCGGTTTGTATCCGCGTCGGAGTAGGCTGCGCGGCTGTAGTCGTTACACGTGGCAAAATGCGGGAATACCCCACCACAATTGCCCCTTAGCTCTGGCTGCTTCAGCCGCACAGAGGAAGTAGGCGGAGCTCTGAATCTCGAAAACATTGTCGTTCCACTAATCGGATAAGATCAACCGCCAATCCCCTAAAGAGGCGCCTCAATAAATGCGTAATTAATAGTTGGGTCCCACGCACACTGCTCGAGGCTGACAGACGACCGTTGGGAATGATTGTCCCACGCGTGCCGCCGCTTTGGGAAGTGTACAGGCGCGCACTATAAAAGCATGCCTTTGGAGGAATTTGAAAGTTTACCCGTTGTCTTCTCTGCGCACCTGAAACCCTAAACCTTCTGCAACTCTTTTCTCTGTTCTCTTCTCCTTCTTCTCGCGTAGTTCTCGTACTTTGTT